>JAQFZH010000855.1:0-26716 GCA_034695485.1 Entomobrya nivalis
ATTTTATTTCTGCATTGACAAAACACGGAGTTTTTGATGTTAGAAAGTGCATACATTTAGCCATAATCCCCTACGTATGTATGTATGAACGGCAAGATGCTATTTCCTTCTGGAATCATTGCTGTTTTTTATGCTGGAAGAATGTATCATGCATTTGTGTTGTCTAACATCATATTGCAATGCATGCCCATTTTTATGCACAAAAAAAGGAGTCCACTGATGAAAGCTGGAAATTGAGAATATTGAAAAGTGTAATTTTAATAGTTTTATAGATGGTTTATCACCAATCATGTTTTCAACCTTCCTTAGTCGTTTCCTTCGTTCAGCTCCATTTCCCATCCATTATCCATTATTGGCATCGGAATGTTTCATTTCTCCAGAGGTCGTAGGTTAACTGACAAGTTTCTATTTCCAATTGTTTTTTTAAAGGATGTTTTTTTAAATGTAAGACTGGAGGCACAGCCATGCACAAGAAGATGGTTAGATGAGCTTTTCATGTATGTATAGTGGTCGAGACGAGATGCATAAGATAATATTTCATTCATGCCATGCTAAATGCCAAATGTCAAGTGTAATGCAACAAATCGAATTAGAGTTTACAATAAACAATAAATGTACAATAAATAAATCAGCACTACAAGCAATATCATGGTATACATACCTATGTAGGTATACATATCTTTTTTAACATTCTCTAAATGCCATACATTCTTTGAAAAAACCTGATAGCAAAAGTTAAATAAAAAACGAGAGGGATATGAGAAGATTGTTGTAAAGTTAACAGTTACATTATATCAATGGAAACGGAATTGAACGTTGATTTCAGAGAGAAAATTATCGTTTTTGTGCTGCCTTCAAATACCAAATTTTTCTAAGAATCCTATCGACTTGAGATAGCGCAAATCCCGTCTAACTATTTCCATAGACGGTTCGACATTCTTTTCAAAAGCAGGAACAAATCTGGCCAATTTTTCATTCATAAAGAAAGTATCGGGCGAAAGTAGATACCCCTTTAAACCTACAGCTGCTTCGGCAGTATATGTGCTCATTAATTTCAGGTTTTCGTACAAATCCTTCATGCTCTCAATTTGGCTGTCATTTTGTTGAAGCCTCACTGAGAACTCACTCCATTCCAGAATTTCCAAGTCCTTCCCAAATTCTTCTTTCGCAATACTTAAAAACTCTTGCTCAACTTGAGGATGAGGATGTCCAACGTTATATATCTCGAATGGGGCATTGTCATTGAAAAACAGCTCGAGTGATACTTCCGCACACACGTCAACTGGTAATAAATTTGCCGGAAGTGCAATATTTGACATTGCATTTACTTTGAGGAAGCTCAGATAACGCAAAATGTGCAAGTTGTTCAAATAATCCGAATGGCCTGTAGTACTATGGCCAGCAATCCATGGGAACCTAAACACCTTGCACGGGATTCCTCTGAGATTCGCCTCTTTGATAAGAAGTTCACAAATGAATTTGGACATTTGTTGACCCGGAACCCTTGCATAAATGATTGTATTGATGACGTCTGTCTCTGGCCAATCATCTGATAACATTCCTTGTTCCTTGTCTCCAAAAATTCCGCACATTAAAGTGGATGCGAAGTAAACTTGCTTAATTGTTTTCTCGCATGCAAATTTCAACACGTTGATTGTGCCACCCACATTAACACTCCGTATGTCCGTCATTTTTCCATTGTCATACTTCCTGTATTGCTCATTATAGCTAGTCTTACCAGCGCAGTGAATCACCGCATCAACCGTTTCAATCAATCTGTCGTAGCATTCTTGAGCCATACCCAGGTTAAATTTCGTGACATCTCCCGCAACGCATTCCACTTTTGTCAAGTCAACCGAGTTTGTAAGATTCATGGATTTAAGGCATTTGCCTACTCGCATTTCTGTAGTAGTTCCCTCTACAAAACGGACAAGACAAAGTATTTTCTTGATATTTCTGTACTTTGTAGACAACGCAGCAAGTAAGGATCCCCCAAGTTGACCAGTGACACCAGTTAATAAAACTGTTCCAATTTGGGAAGGCTGAATAATGTCGCATTTGTTCACATTTTGTATAGATTTGTCCAGTTGAGCATCCATTTGTGCAAGCTTCTTGAGCTCTTCAGTCGACACAGGCTCTACAATGACTTCATCTTCAGCGTCATCCAGTATTCTGTCAACAAGCGCAGTGGAAATCTGTCTGACTGTACTACAGTTTTTAAGGAGACCAGCGGTCACGGGTATTTTCGACCCGAGAAGCGTCTGAATACTATTTTTCAATTCGATTAACATCAAGGAGTCTACACCGAGGTCTTGAATATTGGCGTCCTCAGTAATAGCCTCGTCCACGTCCAAACGCAGTGCAATACGCAAAATACTTTTGAGGTAGTTTCCAACAACGCTTATTTTCTCCGCCTTTACCTCCATCGCATCCATTTCGCTCCAAAACTTTTCTGAATTTAAAACTTGATTTCGTTCGTTTCCGATGTCATTTTGTTTCCAATATTTTTCTTCCACGTACGACCGGGTTGTTGGACAAACGAGAGCCAAATTCGCAAAGGATTCGAAGTCACAAAAAGCAATTTGCAATTTTTGACTTTTCAATGCCACCTCTAGACCATTCAGCATCCTTTTAACGCTGACTGGAAGTACCCCAACAAAAGCAAGTTCCGTAGCACAACCAACTTCCGCCCACTGCCCCCAGTTGATGGTCGTGGCTGGAAGACCAATGGAATGTCGATAGTGTGCAAAAGCGTCCTCGAAACAGTTGGCAGATGAATGGTTCGGCTGACTTGGCGTGCCCACTAATGCCGTAACCGAGGAATACATCACAAAATGTTCCAGCTGCATTTCTGAAGTCAGGTGATGGAGGTTCCACGTTCCTAACACCTTGGGTTTATAAGTGGCCTCAAAATCAGCCCAAGTTTGATTGGTGTACAAATTGTCTCGCAGCACTCCCGCACAATGCATCACCCCGCGCAAAGGTTTTAGGGTTTTCGAAATTTCCCCAATAATGGATTTACACTGACTGTAATCGGAAACGTCTCCTAGCCTTACCATAATGTTGAATCCTCTCTTGTTATAGTAATCAATGGCGGAGACAATATCTGTTTTCGGGGGGCTTCTGGAAGTTAGTACAATGTCGCTTGCTCCTTTTCCCAGCATCCACTTGCACACCTCAAAGCCAATGCCTCCCAGCCCTCCTGATACCAAGTAGGTGCTCTCATTGTTGAACAGAGGAGCACTGTGTTTCATTTGACCATCTTGAGTGACCACTTCAGGCATGACACAAACAACCTTGCCAACGTGCTTCGCCTTTTGGAAAAACTGCAGAGCTTGCCGTATCATAAGGGCGTCGTATTTCACGAAAGGAATCGCTCGAAGGTGACCTTGCTCCAAATATTCTGTCATGCTCTGGAGCAGCTTACCCCAAGCCTCTTTCTTTAGTACTGTGAGGTCCACAATGGAGTAACCCACATCCGGTCTGAATGCCTTGACTTCCTCTGAACTCCAAATTGAAAGTTTGCTCATTTCCACAAATCTCGCATTTTTTGCACAAGACGCCAATGTCGCCTCCTTGAACCCAGGACCAGTAATGGAGTTCAGCACAATGTCAACTCCTCGTCCGTTTGTTACTCGCATGATATCTTGCTCGTATGAAGTATTCCTCGAATGAAATACATGCAAAACGCCAAGGGATCTCAGATATGCTCGTTTTCTAGGACTTCCTGCTGTCGTTAATATGATAGCACCTACATGCTTAGCCAACTGTATAGCAGCCAGTCCCACTCCACCAGACCCCGTATGAATCAAAACAACGTCTCCTTTCTTCATTTTCGCAATGGAGATGAGGCAGTAGTACGCCGTAGAAAAGACGGCTGGAAGTGTAGCAGCTTCCCAAAACGTCATTTTATCTGGGATGCGAACTAAACTGTCAGCATCCAAAACCAAATGACTTGGCAACTGTGCCTCCTTAAAATTTGCTCCAAATACACGATCACCCAGTTTTAGTTTACCGGAACATTCAACCTTAGCACCCACTTTGCTAACAACCCCAGAAAAATCCAAGCCAACTGTGTTCAGTTGCTCAAATTCCACACTGGGCTTTAGGATGGTCAGTATATCCTTGAAATTTAGAGCAAACGCTTTGATTTTTATTTCAACCTCGTTTTCATTCACATCTTCTACTTCCAAAGCGTCGAATTCCAAGTCCTGTATAAGCCTGGTTTTGGGCAGTACCAAGTGGTATCTATCTGAGCTGAGTGGAAGTTGCAATTCATCATGCCTTTTGGCAACTGCTGCCTTCACAAATTTTGGTTCGAATCTCTGGCTTTCTCGATACACTATCTGCTGTCGACCCCCTTCCCTTGAACCCTTACACATGGCCAGCTCATATAGAATTTGGGTACTACCTGTTTGCCAATCGTCGTCATCATTCTCTAAGTCAATGCATCTTACAAAGAACTCACTATTTTCGTTCTTCAGAGATTAAGCCATTCCAAAAAGAGTGGCTGCTGTTGGATTGGTTGTCAGCGAATCATTGATCGAATGAACACCACGCGTGAGAACATACAAAGTAGGTAACTTTTTTTGTCCGAACGACCACTTTGCAATGTGCATAAATGGCAAGGCAACTTGTTTTTGGTCTACTACCTTTGTGTCTGTTCCCCAACCATACAAAATGCCGCTAATGTTATCACGTGAAAGAACTCTCTCAGTTTCAGCAGGGTCTTCGCTGTCGGCAGTGATAGTTGTCGTATCAATATTGCTGTTTAGTGATTTTCTGGCATTACTCAGAACTCCAACTTGTTCAGAAGACTTGAAAACTACGAGCACATTGAATCCAGATGAATAAATCATATTGGCAACTTGTCGGGTTGTCTGATCTTGTCCCGTGCAGTACACAATCCAGCAGCCTTTCCGGTCTATTTTCGACTTTGTTTCTGTGACTGGCCGACTCACTAAGCTGGTCACGTCAATATTTTCATCAGCTTCCGCAGTGATGGCGCCAAACACACCTTCGTACACTTTTGAAGTATTCACACTTTTGAAACCGCACTGGGTGAGTATATGTGCCCAGATCTCTTCATTTACACAAGCGTGATGCGGCCGCAAGTGGAAGTCTTCAAATCGCCAGTATCCTTCTAGCAGGCCAAACAAATAGGTGATATCCCTTGCAGCTATGATTGTTTCCATAAAGAACAGAACCCCTTTTGGTTTATAGTTTGACGAATATGCACCAAACATTCTTGAAGGCTCTTGGTTGCATGGAAAACATCAGTGGCTAGTACGAAATCAAAATAGTTCAGTGGTACTCCTTGCGACAATGGACTTTCTTCGACGTTGAAAACTTTAAATTTCATGTTTCCATTGTACTCCTCAAATTTTTTTTCTGCCTTTCCAAAGAAACTTTGAGAAACATCCGTGTAGTAGTATTCAAACTTGTCTCCCCAAATTTCCCGAAAACCTGAGAGCATGTGCCGACTCATTGATCCCGTCCCAGAACCCACCTCCAATACTCGTAAAACGCGTCCTGGTTCCGACTTATTATATTTTTGCAAAGCTCTTACAAGAGCTGACACAAAGTAATATCCGAAGCCGCTATTGTCTTGCCTGCTGGGTAGGCTTTGGTAGTAAACTTCTGCAGAGAACTGATGCTTGTTTTCGTCCGTTGGAAATAAAATGGCAAGAGGAGACTCGTCTCCTTTCAGTAATTTGGCAAGAACGAAAGAAACATGTTCATAAATACCGACAACTATCGAAGACGTCGTCATCTTCAGCTCCGTTGTCAAATGTTCGATTTCCAACTGGTTGTCACCGGTGGATGGTGGCACAGAGATTACTCTCCATTGATTTAGAACATTATCGTACTTCATGGACTTTTCTTCTTCAAATGAGGTGAAATAATGGTGAACGAGTTGTTGGAATTGGGGAAGAATGTCAAACGTTTCGCAAAATTGATTAACTTTGACAGTTTCGTTAACTTTAGGCTCCCAGCCAAGTTCATACATGGCATTTAACACATACAGATATAAGAGACGATTGGTTTTCCTTATTATTTCTATTTTTTCTGGTTGGGATTCAGTTTGTACAGCCAGTTCCTTTAGGAAGCTCTCGTCAGATAGTACTGGTTGTATTGGCGTTAATTCACAACAATTTGTGTATGGCCCCGGAATGGGTCTCCAAACTTCTTCCCATGCATCTGAAACGTTACTGGATTGCTGTTCCAAAACAGACTCAATCGTCCTCACATTAGTGTCAAGTAGCTCTACATCATTGAAATATGCGATTGGAGTAAAGTCAGCAGAGATGATGAATCCGTGGTATTTTTCCTTTTCTTGCCAAGCATAGATCAAGCACGAGGTGTGATCAACTTCCTTCTCAAACGTGTTGAGCATTACCAAAGAACCAATACGAACGGGGACCTTCGGTTTATTAAATTTATGGTATCTCGTCACTGTCAGTATACAGGATTGTAAGGCAGCGTCAATAATCAGTGGGTGAAGTAAATACTTGGTGTGGTCACCAGGAAGCCGTATTTTTGCAACCACCTCATCAGAATCAAAAGCATCCTGCTTGAGATTCCAATGTTGCTGTATTCTTTTAAATGTTTCTCCAAATTTCATCCCAGCTTCGTCAACACTTTTGTAAAAATCATCCGCAGAGACTGGCTCAACAGTAGACATAATTTCTTGGACTCTTTCTGGTTTCCACTTCTTCATAACATCTTTTGTAGATGCTACTGGTACGAACATGGTGGAAGCATGGAGTACCCACTTGCCAGAATCTTCACAATTTGAGTTTTGATGGAACACCTTAACGCGAAACCCATGACTTTGATCGTCGTTCCCCACCTTTTGGGAATCCATTGATTCGGGCAAGTCCACAATAGCTTGGAACCGACATCCCTTTCCCTCTTTCAATTCAAGAGGAGCGTCAATGCGCAAGTTATCTATTCGCATTGGCCTTCGTGGAGGTTCTATGGTATCAGTTAGCCCAGTAGCCACACAATACCCAGCCGACAAGCACATTTCAGTGTAACTCGCTCCCGGGAACACCATCCTGTTTCCAATACAATGATCCCTTAGGTAAGGCACAGAGTTTATGCTGAGGTCGTTCTGGAAAATATTGAGATTGGAAGCGTTGTTCAAACTGCAGCCCAACAGAGGGTGAATCATCGTGACGTTCCCAGAGTTGCACTCCACCCAAAAGGGTTTGCGGTGGAAGGGGTGGAATGGCAGGGATACTTTGTTTCTGATGTAACAGCTATCAAACCCCAACCAATCCACTTTGTATCCCAGCAGATAAAGCTTCCCAAGAGAGTTCAAAATTGTGTTCCAGTCGTCGGTGCCACGACGTAGAGAAGGTAAACAAGTCATTTGAACGTCTTCGCTGTTCATCATTACGAAACTGGACAAAATGGGCTGTGGACCGACTTCCAAATATTCTTGAACATTGGCTTCTCTCAGTACAGCACAGGCATCGAAAAAGTTAACCTTTTCTCTGGTATGACGCACCCAGTAATCCGCATTGATTTCAGAAAAATCCCAAATAACCCTTCCTTCCATTCCGGAAACGTATTGAACTTTACCGTTGCCCATTTTGTAGTCAATGGTTTGGGCTATCTTTCTGTATTGTTCTAACATGGGATCCATATGTCGGGAGTGGAAAGCGTGGGACGCGTCCAAAATAATAGCCTTCATTCCTTGTCCCTTCAGGAAACCCAAGAATGATTCAATCTTCTTGGTATCCCCAGCAACAACAGTTTGTTCGGGATTGTTCACTGCAGCAAAGTCGAAATCGAATTTACCAGTTTTCATCAGTTTCTCAACTTCGGATTTACTGGCCTTTATAACAAGCATACTTCCTCGAGGCAATTTGTCAATTAAACGACTTCGTTCAGCAACAAGCTTGAGTGCATCTTTGAAGTCCAAAATTCCTGCTGCAACAGCAGCAGCAAATTCACCCAGACTGTGACCCAGCACACAGTCAGGGTGAATTCCCCAACTTTCCCACAATTTCAAGAGACAGTATTCAATACAAAATATGGATGTTTGACTGTAAATTGTTCTGCTCAGTTCCTTGGAAGTAGGGTCGGATTCCCAGAGTACTTGGCGGATGGATAAATTGTACATTTCTTGCAAAGTCCGATCGCAACAGTCAAAGTTCACTCGGAAAACTGGACTGGTCTCGTAAAGTGTCTTTGCCATTCCTTGGTACTGTGAGCCCTGACCGGTGAAGAGGAAGCAGATTTGGCGCGTTTCTACATCCTTCACCTCACCGCGAAGGTACTGATTCTCCTGGAGAGCCTTGGCCGCATCCTGATAATTACTGCCAACGACGAAAGTTCGATGGTTGAAAGGGGCTCGTCCAACATTCGCTGAATACGCTGCGTTGCCAAAAGTGTCGTCACCCTTCTCAGCTCTCTCAGAAAACAGCTTTTCGTAATCTTTAAGCACCTGCTCCAAAGCTTCACTAGTTTTCCCAGATATTTTGATGATATGAGTTGGTCTCTCCAGTCCCAGCGTAAACTTAGGGAGTTCGTAACCAGGAGCTTCTTGAATAATAACGTGTCCATCAGTTCCTGTAATTCCAAAAGAGCTCACTCCAGCAATTCTTGGCTGCCCGTCTACCTTTGGCCATGGAACATTTTCCAGCGGAATTGTAGCTGGAATGGAGTCTAAAAATATCTCTGGGTTGAGAGTTTCCAAATTACGATGTTTTGGGATCAACTCATGCTGCATGGCAAGAACTGTTTTCATAATGCCAGTAATTCCAGAGCATGACTCAGTGTGCCCCACGTTCGTCTTCACTGATCCAATTACCAATGACTCTTTTCGATTGGGTGAGTAATATGCCTTGGCAATCGCAGCCATCTCCATGGGATCCCCTACGGCGGTTCCAGTTCCATGAGTTTCTACAAAACTCACTTGGCCTGGTTTTACACCAGCGTCTTCTAAAGCCAGCTGCATAGCAAGCGCCTCGCAGTGAACTGTGGGCGTGCCCAAACTTCTGCTCAGTCCCTCCTGCGATACTGCAGAGCCCCTAATAAGTGCCCAAATGTTATCTCTATCCCGCATGGCATCGCCCATTCGCTTGAGAACCAGAACGCCACAACCCTCTGCTCTCCCGAAGCCATCGGCCTTGGAGTCAAACGTCTTGCAACGTCCATTGGGGGCAATGACATAGTCCATAATATTACTTGTGAATGGATGGAGCAAGAGGTTGACGCCACCAGCCAACGCCAGATTAGATTCCCCACTACGTAGACTTTTTACAGCCAAGTCAAGAGCAACAATAGCTGAGGAGCATCCACTTTCTGTTGCAATACTTGGACCAGTGAGTCCCAACAAGAACGAGAGCCTTGCAGCCGCTGCTCCAATGCTGTTTCCCATGTATGTTCTAAAAAAGTCCCTTTCAGTAGATCCCTGCACAATATCCTTGTAGTCATTCATCCAGCTTCCAGTGAAGATTCCAGTATGAGTTCCATACAAGCTTAATGGATCAATACCGCTGTCCTCAAGAGATTCCCAGACGACCTCATGAAGAAGCCTTGCTTGCGGGTCCATGTATGCCGCCTCCTTTGGGCTGACTCCGAAGAACTTTGCGTCAAACTCATCCACGGTGGTCGACAGAAATCCAGCATTGGTTTTTCGTTCGTTTTGAGTGACCCGAATAGAATGTTCCTTTGTCCAACGGAATGTGGGTGGCTCCCGGACACCCTCATCCCCATTGTACAGCATACTCCAGAATTTCTCCACATTGTTAGCACCCGGATACCGACAACTCATCCCAACAATAGCAATAGGCTCGTTTCCGTGGTAGCAAATATTATTTGCGAAAGAGTCCAGAGATCGGGCTGCCATGGGGTTCTTGATCAACTCCAACACATCTTCATAAATTTGCAACCAAGTTTCTGTGATCAGCTAGAAAACCATTTTTTGAATTTTAAACTAAATCGATTGTTAAGAAATATATATTTCTTGAACTACAAATTGTATTTGCTTATCAATTACTTTCTCCGGAATTCCAAAGATCCCGTTTTTAAGCGACTCAATTTGCGCTACGAAAAGTTTCCCTTTTGGTATATCAGTAAAGTGAATGACGGAAGCGTGGGTTTGATTTCTAAACAAAAACAAAACTTGAAATATTATTTTCTTTTAAGCTGATAAATATCGGATTCTCCGGTAGTTAAATTAAATAGTTTCATACTTCATAAGTTTCCCACTTTCTACAGAGAATTTCGCAAGAATATGTTCAGGAATGGTACTGTTTATTTTCACAGCACATTGTCGAGTCTTCAACCACTGACATAACCAGTCTTCCGTAAGCACTAAATAAGGTTAAAATCAGTTACATAATTTATTTAAAGGAAAAAAATATTCATCCATTAAAATATAAAACCCCATTTTTACAATTCTATTAAAACTGCAATTTTCCAACTTACCATTTCCACTTATATCAAGACTTGTCCATAAACTTTCCCACATGTCTCGGCGTGGTGTTAGCATAAAGAGGGAAAGATCAATTGAGCCGTCCTCCGCATTCATGATAGAGTTAAATTCTACCTTATCCTCGAATAGACTATCCATGTTTTCCAGTACCTTTTGAGCAAAACACAAATCACGATTTTAAAAATCAAAAAATAAACAGAAAAGCATGAGTGGCCATAACTTCAGTATAATATAAAATATATTGAATTATCCATCTATTAATAAATAATCTTCAACTATACCAATGAAGTTGGTGAGACGAATATACATTTCTGAAAGAAATGCATGGAAAATGCGAAAATCTTTGCTCGGAATTCTTCATTTTCAAACTCGATACCCTCGTCCGGAAAATGAGTTTCGTCCATGTAAAAGACTGCATCAAAAGCTTTGCGAAGAGCGACTCTAATGTTTAAAGAATCAGAGATAGGTAATTATTTTAAAAAACGAGCCAACTATTAGTATGTAGTATATAACCACTTTTCTAACTTATCAAGCATTTAATATTTATTCAAAAATACAGCCAAGCAATGTTAGTAGCTATTTCCGTAGTTAGTACAAAGATAAATTTGTTACCGTTTCTCCAAAGACAAATTTGTGGAAGTTATAACGGCAATAGTACGAGTTGTCTTCGTTTTCCGTAAGGATTCAGCAAGCACCAATGCATTGTCCACCATCTGATCCTCCACCACACTTGTTAGCCAAACCTCTGCCTTCCGTTGAACTATAAATTTATAAATCCATGATTAAAAATTAACAAAAAAACCATTTATGGCAGTTTCTTGAAAAATATTTAAATGTTTTACCCATTTTAAATAGACAATTCTTGTCTTTCGCTGATGTGTATAAGGATTATAAATATTTACTAGGAGTTCGGTAGTGTAACAAATATTTGCTGTTTGATAACACGTTATCTTGAACAAAACTCAATGAAGAGACTGAAGCCGAATTCAATGTTTTCAATATATACCATCCAATTATTTTAGGGAAGCTGAACTTTTTCCCTTTATTCAAGTATTCTCTAAATATTCATCGTCTTCCTAAAATGCGTGATTCTCGTATTTATAACATTCTATGTCACACTTATTTATTTGCATCGAGAAAAATTAAGTATTGTAGATTTTGATCATTTTGTAACGAAAAGCTACATATCAACAAATTGAGTGGTAAAAAGAAATTATTCCGACCTTACACGTGCACCTAATTTGTTGTTGGATAACAAACTGGCCAATGTAGCAAAAGAGTGTAAAAACATGCACATGCAATTCATTGAGCTGTCCGCAATAATAAACGAGATGCAATTATTAATCTGTTGTGTACACGGTTATGCAATTATTTACATTCGGTGAATATTATTTAGAGTAGAAATTAAATACTTACCCTTGATTTTTTATTAACTGCAACATTCATTCACAACATTAAATTGTCTACGCTTTTGCATCAAACTCGCACACGCAATAGAAACATTGTTACCTGTTACCTATAAGCAAAACCACACACACACATGCAAACCAGAATTTAAGTTTTAGTTTGTCCTAGAACCTTAATTTTAGCTGGGAAAAAATTTACTTAAGGATTTGCCATAAATTACAGAATTTTTCTCTGGAGTTCCTTGTGTTATTATTAACTTATTGTTTTCTTTGTAGCAATAGCAGCTTGTAATTAAACAAAATAACAATTCAAAAATTAACAATTAGCAGAAAAATTCTTTATTTTAATCAATGTATACTTATTATGACTTTGTTTACAACATTTTCTTCCTGTATCAATACAATAGCTACTTTGCTAATTAAGGCTGTATAATAAAACAAACAACTAGAAAATAATTTGAGCAAAACTTCATTTTGATGACAACACGTGTACTTCATTATCATCGACTAAAAGCGTTTTGAATGGATCAACCGATTTCAGCACAAACAAATAAACCTTGCAAGCACGCATGTAGCAAAGTAGCGAATGGGGTATAAGTTATAAATATTTGCATTTAAGCATTGATACTGATGTGGCAATATTATTTCAATTTAGCCCGTGTTGTGTAATTTGCCTAATTTGGACATCCGCTACGATAACATTACAATTGGCGCCATTCACCCAACATGAAAACACAACCCCGCCGACCTATTTGAGTCATACTTTGTGGTGAAACAGAATATAACAATAGGTATAACTTTGTCAAATTGGTTAATGTTTCTCGAGTTATCGTGAGAATGGACGTACAGACTGACAAACAGACAAACAACTTGAAGTTGATAAGTAGATTTCGCTACTTAATAATATAAAGCAATAGCAAGACATTCCCACTCACTTGACTTATTCCACTGAACCTATTTTCCCTACAAGGTTGTCTTCAGGAATAGCTTAAGTAGCTACTCACTTTTTGGGAATTATTGCAGAATTGTATGTCAAACGTAAATATATATACATATTTATAATGGCATATCAAGAACCCAGAAATAAATCCGGCCCTAAACATGATAAGGAAGGTTATCAGCGTGGGTTTTGCCAACAGAGTATTTTGGATGTTTTAAATATTCAATCAAATAATTTGACTACTTTGATTCTCATCATCATTGTGACGGTTTTGCTAATGAGTAGGATTAAGAGTATCAGAAAATTAATGTCAATCACTCAAAGGAAGAAAACTAGTAAGAAAATACCAAAGGCAAAGCTTCTTTCGTCAAGAAGACTTCCCGTGCTAGACGCGATTTACAACCTGGTCAAATTTCGAAAAGGTATGATGTCCATAAGTATAATAAACCCTTCAAGCATGCATAATGCATAAAGCAAATTAGTGAAAAAGGCAGTTCAAACAATTTGCACAAGTTACTCCCATCGACAAAAAAAAACCTTATACTTGTCTTATCTTACATTCAAGACGGACTTCAGTTTCTTGAACGTTTATCAGAACAATACGGCAACTTGCTTGAGATTCAATTTGGACCGTTTCCCTTAATTATCGTATCTGACCCAGTAATCATAAAGGTAAGAAAAATCTCAAAATAATCAGTTTTGTAGCTTATTAATGTACTGGTTACTTTGTTTAAACTTTTAGACAATTTTGAGTTCAACCCAACTCGCTTATTCAAACAGACCCAAAATTTACCATTCCATTTTTGGTGACATTTTTCATAACGGACTACTAACATCCGAAAATGAAATTTGGTCTGCGCAAAGAAAACTGTTGGCTCGTTCATTCACCTATAAATCTCTACAAAACTTTCTTGTATTTATGAATCATCATGCAGCAAATTTGACCAGCGGATTAAATCATGAATGTGAAGATAGCAACAACAGAATAGAAATACAGCGTATTAATAAACTTTTATGCTGCCATGCTTTTAAAATAATAGCTCGTAAGCCTCTAATAGCTAAAAGTGACATGTATACATGTTGTGCACAATTCAGGAATAATTTTTGTAAGATTGTTTCACAATCCATATTAGAAATCGTCATGGGAGCAGATAGGATTTCTCCAGATGAAAGCAACGAGTTTGCAGAAATTTTCAATTGGTAATGATCTAATTTTAATTCCTTGTTACGGAGCTGAAAACGAAGCTCAGCGGATTATCAACTTCATCATGTTTTATTCTTAATTTTGCAGTTGGAAAGACCTTGTTTCGGAAAGACTACTGAGTCCCTTGAAATATCTATGGCTCCTCCCAAAGAGGAGGGAATATAATCGCTGTCATAAATATATTAGCGACATTTTTATGAGGGTAGATATGCACTTGTTATTCAAAAACAAAACTGCTATTGTAACTTTTGAACTATGAATGTTTTTTTTATTTAAAAGATGATACAAAAATACAAAAAGGAATACGAGCAAGCGAAGATCACTTCATTTGTACATAAGATACATTCATGTACAGACAGTGACAGGGAAGACGAAAATATTGGCGTGAGGCCTTTTCGCTGCATGATTGAAGAAATGATATGTAGTGGAGCATCCAATGAAGAGGTTCACCAACAAGTTGGAACCTTGTTAGGGACGGTACGTTTGAAATAAAGTTTCAAAAGTTTGAAAATTTACATCGTATGTATGTTCGTAATATATATATTTTTTGTTTTAAGGGTCATGACACAACGACAGTAGCAATTCGAATGTTAATGCTTCATCTAGCTTTAAATCCTGACCACCAAGTTACATGCAGAGAAGAAGTCGACAAAGTTATGAATAAGAAAGGCTTGAAGCATAACACATACAACTGTGGTGATGAGATTAATTCTTTGGATTTGAAAATGGAGGACTTAAGTGACTTGAAATATTTAGAAAGATGCATTTTGGAAAGTGGTCGAATCACATCCACTGTTCCATTATTTTTGAGACGAATAGATGCTCCACTTCAAATTGACAACAACTTGGAATTTCCAGCTGGAACAAATTTCGCTATTGCTAATTGGATACTTCACCGGGATCCACAAATTTATCCAGACCCCTTGAAATTCGATCCTAACAGATTTTTATCTGAGAATGTAAAGAAACGACATCCATATTCTTACACTGCCTTTTCAATGGGACCTCGGAATTGTATTGGGGCGAAGGTGGCTATCATGCAAATTAAAGTCATAATGGCGTATATCATTCGTCACTTTGAAATATTTTCTGACGATAAATTAGAAGATGTGAAAATGCATTTCGGATTAACGCTTGTACCCGAACGAGATTACAGGATTGTATTAAAGCGGCGAGTACAGCCGAATCTATAATGTAATGTATCTCGTGTGAACGTCTTAAATAAAATTTAATAGCTTTTATTTGTTTAGTAGCTGTCATTCTTAGAAGCCTGCTTAAGTAGCACGGAATTCCTTAAACAAGCAGAATGCTATTTTGTCTCTACTGCCTTGCTTGTTAATCATTCATTGTTTCAATAAATGTAGCTTATTTAGAAATACTAGCGATATCACTGTAACCCATTATTCAGCACATAATTAGATAAATAAATAATTAAATATTACACGCACATTCAATACAGCACTCAATATGCATTCAATACTTTCCTTTCCTTTCTGCAAATTATGGCTGTAGTCATCTTCTTAATATGCATGAATATCATAATTGTAACATTTTATGTCGGACTAATTAGGGTAGGACTTGGTTAAACAAATTGGGGCAATCTGGTTATGGTTTGTGGAGGCGGCAACACGATTTGATTTAAAGTGTTTTGTTTTGTGTAGAAGGATTTTTTCCCTATTTGGTTTGTGTTGAGGTAAAACCGAATTCAACTTGTGGTTAAACACGGTTTTGGATACTAATCAAAATAAGTTTTGTAGATCGATTGAATTCGAAGTAACCAAAGTGTTTAGTATTTAATTACAGCTAAATTAAAAAGTAAAGCAGCTTTGAAAATGGAAAGGCATGTAAATTGTTTGAAAACAATGCCGCCTCCGCCTGGAAAGAAAGTGTACTCGTTGTCTCCGGATGTGGTAAGTTGACTAATTCGAATAATATACTTTCATTAATTTATTTGCATATTATTTTAACATACCACCAATAACTAATCATATTAATATTATAAATGTTCTTTCTTTCAGAACCGTGTTTTAGGAGAAGCGTCTAAGCTGTCCCCGGATGACTACCATCAGCTGTGCAACGAGTTAACTAAGAACTCACCATGCACAAACAGTGATCTCAAAAGGCAGATGAACCTTATTAGAGACACAATTACGTGGAGAGCGAAGCACCCAGGTCAACAACGTCAAGACGCCATTGATAATGAAAGTGTGCGTGGGCACCAACGCAACGATGACCACGGAGCCTTACCAGCTGCAGCAGATGGTAGCGATGGAAGCGCGCGTGGGCACCAAAGCAACGATGACCCCGGAGCCTTACCAGCTGCAGCAGATGGTGGTGATGGAAGCGCGTGTGGGCACCAAAGCAACGATGACCCCGGAGCCTTCCACCCATCACCATCCTCTGCAGAAAGGGAAAATGATTGTCTTCCCGCTTCTAAAGTAACTTTTTTTACACAATACTAGATATCATAATAGTGATCCTAATCACAATCATAATTTTTTGTTAATAATCATAAACAGGTGTCGCTGATCTGCCGAGGAGACATGATTTCCAAAAAAGAGAGGTTTTACATGGACACCGAAAAAGTTACTGAGGCAAGGACTCACGAGAACCTGTCCGGTGATTTAGCTATTGTGGATGACAAGGGACATGTTGTTTTTTGGTGCTATATTAAACGGCAAAACGTGTGCAAGTTTAACACTGCATTGACTGGCTTAGATAAAGAAAAACTGGCTATAGGAATGGAATTACAAATGGTAAAAAAGCTGTATTTTGTATTTTTTAATACAAGATTTTAAATTTGTAAATTTTTAACGATTTAATTTAACTGTAAATATTTTATTTCCTGGTTAACAGGTTCAGGACCTGTTGAATAAGATGTTCAAAGGGAAGACATTGGTGGGGGCAGCACTGAAGAATGACCTTAAAAGTCTGGGCATTGATCCCGCGCATTGTGTTTTTAGAATCGAAGACATCCAAGACTTCTTCAAGGATTCCAAAGGACAACCGATTTCATTGGCTTTTCTTGGAATGCACTTCTTAGGAGAGGAGGTGCAAGGAACCCAGCATTCTTCAATCAAAGATGCAAGGCTGACTGCGTTGTGTGATCGCAAGAGAAAAATGTTTAAGGAATTTGACATGAACCGTTTCAGCTGCCCAGTGATGGATGAAATTCGAAGTAATCCTCAAAACAACCCGAAGAAAAAACAGCAAATAAATTTTGATCGTTGCACATGTGGAATCGCTAAAGGAAAGAAAAAGAAAAGGAGCGGAAACAAGTCAACTGCACAAACAATTTATTTAATTGATGATGATTTTGATGTAGATGAGTACATGTAATTCATAAAATATTGTACATGTGTATTTGGTATGTCTATTTTTCTGTCAGTTCATTTAATCCCGAACTTCCGAATCTATCAGATATCTTCTTAAATTACAACATTGAAAATAAATCCTGAAAACAGTATATAATCCCGAGGTATACGTTGCGTTGTATCCTACACAATTATTTTTCAATTATCTTAACATCAATTAATAACCTTGCTGATATTTGCTTAAGCTACAATATTAATAATTACAATGCTGATTACATCTGGTGTCCAATCCCGAGGTATACGTTGCTTTGTATCCTACACAATTAGTACCATGAAATGTTACATAGCATAAACAACATAACCAATTAAAGCCAAGCTTAATGACAAAACGTTAACCCTATTCTTTCCAAAGTATTTGATAATAGTTATTAGTCTCCTAACGCCTTTGCTTCTACTGCTTGCATAATAAAATCAGTGTTAAATTTTTTGTACCAGTTTTTTAAACAAATACATTCTCGTATGGTTTGTGCACTCAGACATTGACGTTTGCAGGACAGGAGATCAGATGCTGTTGAGAAGAGACGTTCTACTGGGACCCCAGTTGCAGGGACGGCCAAAAAGTCTCGAGCCATCTTAGATAACTGCGGATAGGTATTCCGGTTGTTCTGAAATCAAAGGTGAATATTAATATGATAAAATATTTGACTGCATTCTGAATTAGCCCGTGTTTTCATGTGTGCTCACCTTCCACCAGCATAATACCCCATCCCGTCCACCATTCTCTTCGCTTAACTTTTGAATAGCTTCGTAGCCCTCAGGGTGCTCCGAAAGATAACGTGAGAGTTCGTCAACTGGGTTTTCTTCACGAAGTGCCTTGAACTTTTGCAAAATCGCTCCTTTCAGCCCAGCTGCATGACTTTCAGCCCCATCAGTTCCTTCTTGCGATGTAGCTGTGCCAGAGGAAGATTTATAATTGGTATTCCAAACCTTCCGGATCATTTTGGTACAGTTATTAATCCAAGTTTTTTTCCAGCCAGCTAAGTGATACCACTGAAGTTTATACCGCGGGTCTAAGACTGTAACAAGTTTATAAAGAATGCAATACACATTCACATTAAAAATTGACAATCACTTCAAAATGAAATTAAATATATTGTGTAGGGTACAAAGCATCGTACACCTCGGTAATATTGATTGCTGACGAAGTTCACAAATTTTGTATTGTGTAGGGTACAAAGTAAAGTACACCTCGGTAATATAAATGTTTACCTGTTGATACCACAAACACAAGACCATCAGATGTGGGGTAGTATTCCATTAGCTTTGTCCATCCTGCATTAACTGCTGTTTGAATCCAAGAATCTGATTCCAAGTTTTGTCCTTGACGTCCATCTCGATAGTCAGTGTTTCGTGATTCTGTATACTTCTCGAGATGTTCAAACAGAGCATTGTAGATACTCACAGTCTGAGACAGCTTTGGAACTCCTTCTTCAGAAAGCTCTTTTGTAGCTTCTTTGAAAGGCTTCAGGAGATTAATAGTTGTTATTACTTTATTCCACTCATCATTTGATAATACTAGGTGCCTTAGTTGTTTAAAACTTTGGACAGTTAGAGTTAGGGGTTTGCGAATTTCTAAGGCACGTTGCAACATATCATACGTAGAGTTCCAACGTGTGCGAACATCCAAAATGGCATTCTTGAATTCCAACCCTTCTACTGCGCATTGCTTTGCCAATTGTTCACGTCGTTGTGGAGAACTACGAATTCCAGCGGAAGAACGGCGAATCTTCTCGATGAAGGACAGGATTTCGTCAGAATTATCTAATTCATCCTCTGAATCTGTTAGATCAACATCATTATCAACGGACTGGGTGCCGTACAGATTCTTGATAACCTCTTGGCATGATAAGTTAAGGATATGGGCCATGCAGCGTACTCGATAATCTTTAACCTTAAACTGGCCACCATTCACCCTTGCAAGTAATTCCAATTTCGTAAGAAATGTAGTCATGTTGCTGGCATTGTCAGATGTTACTGCAAATAATTTGCTCCATAGTTCATAGCGTGAGAGGACATTTCCAAACGACTCAGCCAAATTAGCCCCGCTGTGACTTCCTTCAATTATGGATAGATCCAAAACTAAGGCTTTTAGTTCCCAATCTTTGGTAATCCAATGAGCTACCACTCCTTGAAAAGCATGTCCATTTCTAGACGTCCAGCAATCCACCGAGAAACTTATTCTTGACTCATTAGATAGGGTAGTTTTAATTATTTCGAGTTGTGTCTTGTATGCTTCCTCGATAGCAGCCCTGATTGACTTGCGATTTGGAATTTTTAATTCTTCGGTTGGGTTTGCGATGTAGCGGATTAGTTCCTTAAAGTCGTCATCTTCAACTAAAGAAAACGCCTGGTCAGTGTTGACGATGAACTTAACAAGTTTAGATTTGAAGTCTTCAGAGTTGAACGTTTGAGTAGGAGCAGATGGAATCGTTGTTATGGTTACGTAATCGTTTAGTTTTTTACATTCACTAGCTCCCTTTCTTTGTAAAAAGTCTTGGTACTTGTTCCTGTGTAATTTTAAGTGATTAACAAGCGAGCCAGTTCCTCCACCTTTTGGATCTGCCAGGAGGGTCCTAAAATAAAATATGTGTAGGGTACAATGAAAAGTACACCTCGGTATATTTTAAAATGTCAGAACCTTAATTTTAAAAACTTACTTGCAGAAGTTACACTTCCATTTTTTAGTCACTTGGTTTTGAGTGAAGTAGTCATACGCAACTGATCTTCGAGATCCCAATCGGCTGCCACCTTTCCTTTCTGTCGGTTTAGGAGGCTGTCCGTCTTGTGCCTTATCCACCTCGCCCGGAACCTCCATTATCTCCTCCTCATTCCCTGACATCTCCGGGGTATAATTTACTTTTTATCCCACACAATGTAACTTTGTATGTAAGTTGTATGTACGTTGCATCAAATTAAGATAATAGAATTTCAAAGTAAATCAATGGATTGATTTAATCGATCACAAAACTCAGTGCAGTTGTAAATACGAAGCATGCAATTTTAGAGAACTGAGCCTTGAATCGTCGTTTTGCTGCACATATAATATACATATTTGCGAAAATAATATTGCACGGAGTTCTGAGTGTACAATCTGTAAACGTTACAAAAACCGTGTTTTTTTGTGTGTTCGTTTTGTGTTTAGCTTCATAAAATCCCATTTGTTTTGTGTTTTCTCAATTCGTTTTTGTTTTCGGGCAAAACCGAATTCAAAAACCATTGTTTAACCACGGTTAACCACATTTTCGTTTAACCAAGTCCTACCCTAGGACTAATTAAGTGCGCTGAGAAAAAACAAATATTATAGATCTTGACTTTGTAACGAACATGCAACATATCGACAAATTTACTGCTAAAAGGAAATTACTCCGACCTTCGTTAAAGGAAACATTTTATTATTATAGTCCTTTGTTTATTTTAATTCAATTCATTTCAAATTGAATTCGGTAATAAGCAACTTGTTGAGTAGGGTAATTTTGCTATTATAATTACACTTTAAAGCTGAATACACGTGCACGTAATTTGTGTATGGATTTAAGCACAATTAAACTAATGTAAAACTGGGATGAAACTTTAAACTTACTAATGTAGGTGTGGAATTTACTTAAACACATGCACATGCAATTCATTGCGCTGTCTACATTATTAAACGAGATGTAATTATTAATCTGTTATACGCACGGTTATGTAATTACATTTGGTCAATATTGCGCAGGTTGGAAAATATTTACCCTTGATTATTTACTGCAACATGCATTTAATTGCTTACACTTTCGCATCAAACTCACACACACAATAAAAACTTTGTTAACTGTAAGCAAAACATGACACACACACAAACCAGAATACCAAGTAGCTTACTGTCCTCGAAACTTAATTTCATCTGGGAATAAAATTTAGTTAAAAATTTGCCTAAAATTAAAATTATTTGTCACTGGAATTTCCTCGTGTTTGTGCACTGATTGCTATATTTACAGCAATAGCAACTTGTATAAATTTTAAAACGTAATAACACAAACATAACGCATCTAATATTAATAATTAG
This sequence comes from Entomobrya nivalis, assembly GCA_034695485.1. NCBI lineage: Eukaryota > Metazoa > Arthropoda > Collembola > Entomobryomorpha > Entomobryidae > Entomobrya > Entomobrya nivalis. The sequence goes on from JAQFZH010000855.1 coordinate 21,420, forward strand.
CAAAGCAAAATGAATTGCTTAAAATTAACCAATTTGCGACCTTATTAGAATTTTATTTACAACATCTTGATTCTATATTATACAATTGCTACTTTGCTAATTAAGGGCGTATAGTATAACAAACAGTTGGAAGATGAATTGAGCAATCTCCATTTTGATGACAGCACGTGTACTTCTATTTCATCTACTAAAAGTGTTTTGGATAGATCAATCGATGTCAGATTCATGGGCGAACGAATAATTAATTCAATACATCTCATGAACGCGAAACGTTCAAATATTGGATTCCTCTTTAAAATCCTCCATGTATTTTAGACAGGTAGTTAGAAAAAATATTTAATGGCCAAAATGTAATATCTCTGATGGAATATCATGTAATTCTTTTGGTATACTAGTATTGAAAATATACACATGGTCAACGATTTAACTCTCAGTTTGAGGTTAGGTGATTGCCCGTAAATTAGATGGTATTTTTGAAGATTATTTGTATAAAAACGTATTAGAATTAATTTAATTAGTAAAAAAATATATGGAATAGCTAATAAACAATGTTTAAAAATGTCATTTAAAAAATGTTTAAGGTAATACACCATACTTTTGTGATAGTTTAGTAGCCTGAAAACCTTGAAGAATGAAAAGAATACATGCACTTTAATTTTGTGTACTATTTACATTACTTTTTTATCCAAAGTATTCAAACCAATCAATACTAGAGTCAATGTCATGACTCATGATAATTGATTACTTTATTTTTTAGGTTCAGCATTTTGACAGGAATACGTTAACGGAATTTCAGAAGCTGCTGCTAAGCAACACTTTACTGCGTTAAGTAACCTTACCATTAACCAGTTCACCAGAAGTTTTCGACCCTGGTTGCGTAGCGACTTCATTTATTATAACTTCACTGCTGAAGGCAGGCAAACCATGAGATGTGTCCAAACTGCACACAATCTTACTCTCGACGCTATTAAGACAGGAAAGATGCTTCGTGCTAATAAAATCAGACAAATGGACACCACAGCCAATGTGCCATGTTTCCTTGATCATCTTTTAGACATTCACGAACCTGGAGATTTAACAGAAAACGAAAGTTTCAAGGAATTAAACAGTTTCCTTGTGGCCGGCTACGATACCACTGGGTTGTCTATAAGTTGGACCCTCTATTTACTCGCGTTACATCCTGAGTACCAAACCAAAATTGTGGACGAACTTTCTGAAATATTTGATGGGAATATTAAGCATATTTCGTACCGGGTGACATCTACACACTTGCAAAATATGAGATACTTGGAACTTTGTATAAAAGAGTCCCTCCGAATGTATCCAGCCTTCGCAATGCTGCTCCGGAGCTCCGGCAACGTTGAAGTCAAATGTGATGGAAAAATAGTTCCATCTGAGGTGGACGTGCACATACCCTTACGTGCAATACATCAGGATCCAAAATACTTTCCAGAGCCTGAGAAGTTTATACCAGAAAGACATTTGGTACCTATTCCCGCTTTCATACCTTTTGGAGTAGGCAGTCGAAACTGTGTCGGACAGGTGCATGCCATGCAGGAAATGAAAATTATTTTGACGTATTTGCTGATGGAATATAAATGGGAGACCCCAGAGAAACCAGATATGGAACCATTGATGGTACCAATGAGTTATCCTGAGAATGGAATACGCTTCAATATTTCAAAAAGAAGCCACATTTGATTTTTATCCATCAAAGTATATATTGGGATATTTAAAAGTATTGGATCATATTACAAGCTCATAAATCAATCATTTTAATATTTGTTAAAACGATTTTGTTAAATTACCGTTTCTTAAATAAATGCATGCCTTCTCATATCGATGTTTTTGTCAGTACACATATTTCATTATTAACTAATAAAACTGTCAATGTAAACTGAAAAATCGGTGAGGAAGAGTAGTCAAGGGAATTTTACATTAATCTGCAACATTTTAAATTCAAATCCAAGTATTAATGGGCTGAAATTATTTGTTTGGATAAGAGAACGTTTGGAGATTTTTTTTTGGAAATAATGGCTGAATAGAAAATGAAGTTACATTGATGCATCCACAAATTACAATAGTTGGAGATGTTTCTTCAAGGCTTCGATTGTGTAATAAAAGCAAAGAATAGTTATTGAGAAAGTAGGCCTTGAGAACAAAGTTTAGTCTCAAACAACAAAACAAACAAACATACTAACAAATCATAGTCATTCATTAAATAGTAAGGCATGCTAAATGAATATAACTTTAATTTTATAAATGAAAGTAGAAGATCTTGCGACATATTTTCATGTTGGCTGTTACGCATTCAATTTTAAACAGTTTGCTAACTTTGGAAACCGGTTGAGGAATAATTAAAAAAAAAAACAGTTTAATTATTTGCCTTGCATTGATGTTGATTGTACAATCTAATGAACACATTTTATGCCATATGAGTATCCTGTTCCCATTAACAAACAAACTCGCAATTCAACTGACCACAATTTGCAGAAACGCTTTGAAATCGTACCTGTGTATGCAAGTCTCCAACTTTAGTAGTAATATTTGCAATCTTGCTTATTTTTGGTTTCAAAGTATTAGGTTATCCCTCTCTTTCAATTAACCAACTCGTACAAAATCTCCAACATTTTTCCTAAGTTAAATATTCCAATTACTAAATATCGGAATACTGATCGTTATCCAGCGTTTTTAATAATACAGGTTTAAAAGTTTTGGCTCTGGTACAAAACAAATCATTCCAAAAATGTTGGGGAAAATTATACTGAAACGTTTTGCCGTAGAGTGCAAGTGTTGATGATCTGTTTGGATATACAAAATGAAGCTACTATACAGCGACGTGTTTGTGAAATGCGACAAGTAAATATTGTAATTTTCCTAGTTAACAAGTCATTGGTCAAAGTTCCCAAAATTATTCAAAATTTAAACTTAAGGAATATGAAATTCTGAAAAATGTGTGCAAAATGCCAATTGAAGCCACGAAACCAGAAATAAGCTGCCCCTTTGTTCATATGGCAAAAAAATTGGGGCACAGTGAGACTTATTCATTTTTCTAACATACTTTAACTGGTGTACTATTTTATGAGAATAACTTATTTAAAAATCATGTATAAACTTAACTACAAAACTATTTGATATTTTCCGAAAGAGATTTATTTCAATATTTGATTAATTACACCAAACCACACATTAACTAATATATATACCAAATATTGTACAAATTTATTAAATGAAATCAATTAATTCAAGTATTTTAACGAACAGCTTCCCAGTTTATCAGTCAATCATTCATTACACGCATCTTTTTTTGAGTGAAAACACGCATATTTTTCCGCAGTTTACTCTTCCGATGCACAAAATTCTCCTCCATTTCAATTTGAGTTTCCTCGGGCTCACTAAAGTTTCCATCTTCCTCAAAGTCGTCCATCCAATCTTGTTCAGTTTCCACCGCCCGGCAACGTTCCAACTTTCTCTTCTTCAAACCAGTCTTTTCCCCAATCATATCATTCGCCCGAATAGCCCTTGATTTTTTTGACTGCTTCTTTTTCTCTTGAATTCCACTTGGATGACCACTGCTAGTAGTGCCACTGCACACAGATGTTAATACAGCTTCGTCTAGGGCATTGGACGATTCATCGGAGGAACCATCTTCAGTTATCCCGGTTGACGCCACTTTAACTTGACGTGGCGACGGCGCTATCTTCATTAAAAGCGACTTGCATTCTTCGTACGAACTACAACCAAATTTGCCAAAACCCAGTTCGTCGTCAATGAGCCATTCCCATTTCACTGCCTCATTACAACCCTCACCATCCTCATCATCATCAGATGGATTTGTGGCAGCGACTCCAGTCACCTTCCAAATTCCTTCCCAACTCAATTCAAAACTTACTTCCAACTCTGTCCCGTACTTGATCCCATTAATCGCCAAAAACCCAATCGTATCTTGATCTGGCTGTTTTCCGATTCCAGTCTGGTTAATCCGATATTTAGCCCTGTTATGGTCGATATTCCAAGTCAGTCTGACATAGGTTTCCGGTAGTAATATTAGAGGTAGAGTTACTTTTTTGTAAGGTTGAATCCTAACTGTTGCTCCAAACATGTTTCGTACTTGACGTCCAATGTTTTCGGGTTTCTCGCTCAGCAAAGCAGCTCCCTTCGCAGCAAAGTACTTAAATTTGTCAGATTTATCCTCCTCCACAATCCCAATTTTATTTTCGTACTTGCTTCCAAGGTAGAACGTGCTTGAAAAATCCCCCTTTCCACTTATAACTGGAATCACAGTATCCATTTGGTCAATTTTCAGTTTTCTCTGGATCATCTGACAGAAACCATCTTCCTCTTTAGCTCTTGAAGCAGCAAGGTCCAACAAAATTATTGCCTTCACAACAAGCATTATCTTTCCATCACTACCAAACTCAAATGTCCGTTTGTAAACCACAGCATGTCCGAACAAATCAATGATTACAAAGTGCTTTGAATACTTGTTTTGCTTTATTTCCGTTTTCTTCTCACTGAACCAGTAGTAAGCTGCAAGCCCTTCTGCGGAGATTACGAACACATCTTGAAATCCTGCAAGTAATGCAGCCTCCTTCAGACGAAGCCGCTGTACACATTTAATCTGCATGGGAACTGCAAGGATGGCTGCTTGACACACACCCCCATTGCATTGTGCTTCCGCAGTTGTTTTCAACTTGCGGATCAGAAATCCAATAAAAAATTGCCGAGGAAGATTAAAGATCCCAAGTTCTTCCAAGTCAATCGATTGGTTGGTTTGTTTTGGGGGACAAGACCTCCAAAAGTCAATACACCTCCAAACTTCCCTGGGTCCACGATATCCTTTTGACTCGGTTCCGTAAACGAGCCCCTTGCCATCAATGAATCCCGTAAAAGCTGGAGTGCTGTAGGATCCCTCTTCGTTTTTCAATACTTCCGTTTTCCCGTTCCTCATCATCCCAATGATTACACATTCATTCCCTGGGTTTTCAAACTGAAAGACAAGGGGAGGGAGGGTTTCCGATTGTTCTTCAGCAGTACCGACGTCTTCCGTCAGAGATGAAGGGTCAGCAACTGAAACACAAAACAATTAATTAACTGACTGAGCAAATATTAAAGTACACTAACAAAATCATGTTGTAGCTTGTGAGATTCTGAAAATACCAGATCCAATTAAACTTAAAAGACTTACACTGAATCTCCTCGATGGTTTCATTTATACATCTTGTCACATATTCTTCGCGCTGCGGATTAAATCGAAAGATTCCACTCTTCTTCAAGTTAGTAACAATAGCAGCTGA
>JAQFZH010000856.1:0-26695 GCA_034695485.1 Entomobrya nivalis
GGGGAGGTGGTCGATATCTCATGAAAATAAATAGCAATAAATGGGCCACAGCTGTTGCAGCTATTAAAGTAGCGATAATTGTGTAAGGAATCAGTAAGTTAAATTTGCTCTCAATATCTTCATTCAGTAGAAATGGCCCCATGACGAGTGAACTCAAAATAGTGCCAATCGTGTAAAAGAAGTGTTGAGCAAGCAAATAGGGAGAGCAGTTCTTTTCCATCATCCAAACTGTTTGTGCTGCATCATAGGATCCACAGCAAGTCCCCATTACAGCTGCTGAGATGAAGAAACTCGTTACCGAGGAACAATGTGGAGTAATAAACATCACTAGAGCCATTACAAAAAATATTGTAGTGACTGCTAGTTGGCGGTTTACAAAATTGTAAATTATTCCACCTGTAAAAATTTAAAATGTGAAATTAAATGTGACCAAAAATAATACTCTGTTTAACCAAAAAAAAAGATTAATAATTACCACCAAATCCTCCAATGATATATGCACAAGTGAGAATTGTAAATAGGGTTGATATGGTGTACTCGTCAACATTGTATTTATTTTGCAAGCTGGTAAGAGCCAGTCCGTAGGTCGCTAAGCCACAGCCCTTAATTAAATATAGAACATTTAATGAAAATTATAAAGGTAGTTAATTAGCATATAATATTTAAGTATTATTTTTTGGATAACTTACGAAGGTGATATTTCCGAGTAATATTACAGCAGCGGTGATATACTTTAGCTTTTCAGGTAGAGGTTTAACTTCATCCTTATCTTCCTTTTGGTTGTAATAGGACGGTGAATTCCCATCCGTGAAAATATAAAAGATCTTATTACCTTGTGTTTCCATTTTGTAATTCGATTTTAGGACCAAGAATCCCAAATTAGGAAACTTTTCGTAAAAATTGACATATGTTTTTCTATAGATGCTGCGCAGTCAAGTTACTTTGCAACATTGGTATTCAGTATCAGTTTTGCAACTTATGAAATTTGACATTGGGGATATTATCTCATATCTCATAATCAAGTGTTAATTTGTGCTGTACGGTCAAATGGTATCAGGAATATTCAAGTTCAAGGTAATCTAGTTGAGAATAGCGTATATATTTTTTAACTGAGTTAATATTGATTTGGAATATATTCTTCACTTGATTACATTTTGCAAATCGCATTCGCATGATGTTGATTTTTATCAGATAACTGATAACTAATATCTCTGAAATAGTTCATTTATATTAACATGCTAATAATTTATATTCATTTGTTACATTGAAAGTTGTGCTTTACAAATTGGCTGTACACATAATGCAATCTAACTTTAGTAGTTTAAATATTATCGTAATGACACCAACACTTACAATCTCATCATGATGGTCATACAACCATGAAACATATCAGTGAAATGTACTCAGCCGATGTGATGAATTCAAAAACTTACAACCCTCCTGATATCTACATTTACGCAAACGCTTATGTATGCATAATTGTTACATAAATTGACTTTTAAAACATATAAGTTAATTGCAACTTAAACCGTTGGGGCTATTGCTTTGCTTAAGAACGTTTTTGCAGGGATAGACCTCCAATAATGAGCTAGTATTGGTAGCTGAACGACAACCGAGTAACAAATAACATATTTACAGTTGAGTTTGTGTAGCCGGGTACCCTAATTTTTGTTGCTGAGGGCTTATTAATATAATTGAATTCAGCGGTTGACACCAAAGTTTTTAAAAACAGAAATCGTATCCATTTTTTCTGAGTTTTCTTAACTATCAAAATCAAAATAATTCCCTACTTAAATAAAACTGTTTTGAAAGTTTCCCTAAAATATATATTAATGACGTATATTGATTATTACGAATATCCCTACAATTACAGTAGTGATCGACACAGCTACATAAACAATGGTTAAGAGTTGGAGTACTAAACGTTAGCATTTGTAGCTAAATATCCAATTTGGTGACCTGTAAAATCAAGATTAAAATGTTTTTACTTTGAACGCAAATCTAAAATATAGCTTAGCTTATAAAATTGTACCTTATGCATTCAATTTAGTGTAAACTTTCCCGTAAAGTTCTTTGGTAGTTAAAAAACGTAATTCGTAGTTTTGATCAAAACAGTTTATACATATTAATTTTACTAGAAGCATACTAGAGTCCTATAGGCTAAAAATATTTATCCTTGAAAGTTTTGCGTAATGTTTACTTGAACGAACTCTGTTTTGCACTAAAACAGGATTTTTCAAAGGCTCAGTTAATTTAGACTTCAATCACGCAAACAAAAGTTTTGGATTTTAAGTTGCATGTTTACAGTTTAGTACGATGTAAAAATACGGAATTTTCGGGAAAAAATTACAAAGGAAATTTATTTTAAAAAAAAATTACCCATTACGTATCCTGATTTTGATTACAAATCGTGGTAGTCCTTTGCGTTTCTTATCGATAGCAAAGGTTAGTAAAACAAAAATTATAGGCTCTGATTACCAAATTAAATTTTAGTAAAATTAAATGGTTATTTTTTGTTGATTTATCAGACTTTTCAAATCATTCAGGTGCAAATCAAATTAAAATGGAATTAAAAGTCGAATACAGAATCGTCCTAATTTGGACACTATCGTTCATATTATTACAAGCTACAATTGCAAATTCTTCGACTAAATCTATTGGAGCAACTTTTGGGGATTTAATAAACTCAATAAGCCACTGTAATATTTTATCGATACGTTCATATCGAAATGGCACATGCAATGTGAAACAAATTGAGACATTCTGTAATAGATTTTTGACAAGTGTCCAACTTTTACATGGATCTCCTTTAGTTTCGTACGAAGCCACAAATCGTTCGGCTTTAAGTGGCGTTAGTTTGGAAAACCTTGCGTTAAGTAAACAATTACACTCATTTAAATGTGCAATTTGGATATTCTACGACATTGTTGATTTGCCATATAAAATGATAAATCAACAGCCAATAGTCTTGATATATCATGCAGAATTATATAACTTGAGTTACAATTTAGGCGCGCGAACGAAAAATACTGAGACAAACTGGTTGTTTTCTATCGTTCATTTGTTTTCTTCGTCAGTGAGAATTGTTCACTCTGAACCCAAATCCAAACAAATATCGATTGTCTGCATTTACTGCAGCCGACATCAAATTGTTAAATATCAGCTGTTTAAAAATCACTTAATCAGGCTCTTGATTGGTCATGAAATACAAACACAAAATATGTATGGACATCACATTGTATATGAACAGTTAGGGAACTCAATATTATCCACCATTGAAATATTTAGCAGTGAAACGTGTTTTAAATACTCGAGTCGAGTGACTATGTTCCAATCCTTGTGTGTTTTACATGAGCTTAGTCGGCGAATTAACTTTACAATTTCAGCACGAAAAGTCACTAAGTTTGATTCTGCAGTGTTTTCTCGAGTATTTGTCAACGCTCAAAATATTAAACTTATAAAGTCCTGGTTTCCTTACTACATTTTTAATACCAAGTACGGTTTTATGTCTGTTTCGCTTCATAGAAATGTAACCATAGCTGATGTTTACTTTAAGCCATTTGAATTGTCAATTTGGCTTATTGCACTCTCATCAATTTTATTGATATCCGGTTTATTTACAGTTGGCAACGTCTATAAGCAAACATCAAATAATATTGTCCTAAGAATCCTTAACAATGTCCTTGTTTTATTGAAATATATTTTTGATCAATCGACAAGTTTTAGTGACACAAAAACCACAAAATTGAGAACATATAAGTTCACTTTGTGTCTGTGGTGTATTTGCTGTCTATATACAAATAGTGTGTATAAAGCAGCTGTATTTTCGGGTACGCATTTTCATGATATCACTAGTTTTCCTTTAAATTCACGTGAACTGTTACAGTCGCCATGGCAAAAGATAACCACTGTAGGTATAAACAAAAACAGCAAAATGTACTCCAAATGTCATCTACAACACTTGTTTAATTACAGTGTTTTCTCCAAAGGTGTAACTTGCAAGTTACTATTTCCCGCAGACGTCCTGCCTTATATACTTGACTGGTCAAAGTCGTTTGAAACACAAGTGAATGGCAATTACTTTGCTGCGAATAGCCAACTAATCATGGTTGATCCAATTGATCGACTTAATATTGTCCAAACAAACTTGAATGCTATTCAAACAAGTGTGCAGTGGTCAAAGGTATACCAACTTCGACATCTTTCCATGTCTTCATTTTGGGCTTCTACAGAACGAGGCACAGTTTCACATTTGTTTGGTGAAAAATTAAAACAATTGACAGAATCGGGACTGCCGGGTTTCTGGCACGAATTAGAATTATTTGGGGCACATGTACAACAACTTAAGATTTTTGCTAGCCACCGTACAGCTTACAAAATGAAATTCCAACTTATACAAATCCTCAAGGTTACGAATTACCTAATTCATCTAATGAAAGGGGAATTTGCTGTTAGTGAATTTGAATCAATACCAACATCTGTTTACATTAGGGGACTTGAATATATTGCCATATTTATTGGATTTTCAACAACAATTTTTACATTGGAGTGTATTATAGGTAACAAGTTCTTACTAGACAATATTAGTTACTTATGGTGCTATTCAAAACTAGTTGGAATTTACTATTTGAATAAGGCAATTACTAAAGTTAATTATGGATTTAGCCTCATTGTAAACTATTTGCTTATTTTTTCAAAGTTAAAAAAAACTAGATAAACATTTCTACACTCGAACTGCCTATTTTATATATGAACAAAAACGTAGTAACCAGCATTTTATCATATAAATCAGTTAAAGAGGGTTAACTAATTTTTACAAAATAATTGATTAAACGGTTGGCTTAATTGATGTATTTTTATAAGTGTTTTTACAGCCATAAATTTTAAGGTCGACGTCACTTGATTTACAAATTTCATGTGAACGTAGGAATGATCAAGTTTACTAGATCGAATTGTCTAAATTAGTTAATTGATTAAGTTATAAGAGCTCGTTCGAGTATAACATGAAAGTTTCATTGTATGATAAATTGTCCAGCAACTACGTAAATTTTAATATTCATATGCAGAGAAAGTGTATTGGAGTGTAAAAACTAGATTTGGACACTAAAATAATTTCAAATGAGCAAGATAAAGTGCAAGTTAAACTTATTTTTAAAATGCTTAATTTAATATATTTACTTTAAAATAATGTATATCTATAGACGACAGTATATATAAAAGTTAACTTACAAACTTAAACTATTTTATTATATGAATACATTATTATATGAATTCTTTGTCCTGATGATGGTGTACAGATGACACCGAAACGTCGATAGAAAAATAAAGTTATCATTTTTAAGAAAATGTCCTCCAATATCGTTAATACTTTTCCAAATTAAACTATTTTATATATAAATTTTAATTATTTTTTCTAGTTTGACCTTGACATCAAAACAATATTAATATGCAACGTGTTTGGGAAAAAGCGTTATTAAAAGCTGCATTACGATACAAGGCAAACTAGTATTTATTGAATGTATTTGAAAAAGCTTAACGTAATTCAATCTAACTATTAAAGAGTTGCAGACACATCACTAAGAATAACTGCTACGTACTCGTATAAAAACCGTATGATGGATCCTGCAAGTAATGCGATCAAGAGTATCCAAACAACCAAAAGGTCAATTAATTTCACGGGGATTTCCAAATCTTCTTCAATGTTAATCTCGCATTTGTCCTTAGAAAAATACGTAAAACAGCCATTAACCATCCATACTGATGTATAGTACGCCATAGATCTATTTCCATTCTTATATCCTTTACCAAATTTGAAATACCATTTCCTCATATTAATTTCATCAAAGTATTTCTTTTGTAAAATATCAATTCCCGACGCGGATATCGAGGCCAAATACTTTTCAAACATTGACCTAAACACATGATCTGATAGGGAAACAAAGAAAATCCTCTGCTGAAACAAATCCACTACATTGTAGTCGACTATTTTCCGCTTCACATTTCCAAGCAAAACCATAAGTTTTCCTGCAGTAAATCGATGCGTATTTGTCCGTGTTATCGGTCCGGTTGTAGTCAGATATGCAAACCTATTAAGGTTTTTGCAATCGTCTATACTAAATCCTTCAAAACTGTTTAAATTACATTTAATATACTTGTTTTCGCGAACAGTTTCCATGACAAAATGTCCTTCAAAAAAATTTAAGCCAACCATCCACATCCTTTTTAGAGCAAGTGTGGTCAAATTATACATTTTTGATTTAACTAAAGATGGGTCAGATTTAAACCCGTTTTTGTATTCGTAAATTATACTCGACGCCGTTTTGCCACTTAACATTGTAACTGAATTCCAAGTTACAACATCCGAAAAAGAGGTTGGCAAATCCATCGGTTCTAAATTCAAGGTCATGTAAGAGTACAAGTTGGATGTATATGCGTTCCGTAAAACATGACATACATACAACCACAAACAAATCAAAAGTAAATTAGCTGAACTTTTGCGGCTCCATGTATCATTATTTTGTTCAATAATAACAGTGGATAGCCAAAAGAAAGGAATATTTCTTATTTGTGTTAACCACAGCACGAATCCCACCAAATACCAGCTCAGGATAATAATAAGCCAACCTTTAATTGAAAAGGGGGACAGTAAGGCATATATATTACGATGGCTACTTACTGTGTAAAAGAAGGAGTATCTCAGTCCATAAAATTCACCTCCATGAGGCGAGCATAAATAGTTGTTGCTTATAATTGATTGATGATATGGTTGAATGCTATGAGTCAAAATATGGTTGCAGACTCCATATGTGCAGTTAAGCTTTGTTTTAATAAGTTCATTTATACAAATTTGCCAATCAAGTGTATACCCTACCGGATTCAAATGCTGCTGTGTTCGGTATACATGAAGTGGACATCGTTCAGATACTATGAAGTTGCCACGATCGAAACTATATTTGTTAATGGTGGATTGTAATTGCTTCACTGACTCAATAGTCATGTTGTCTCTTTTCAATTTCACATTTGGTGCTGAAAATTTTCTTGAGAAATAAGTTGGATAATTAGAATCATACGAATCTGAATTCAGCTCTTGTATGCCAATTGCATATCGGGTAATGCAAGCAAAATAAATTTCACTTTTGGGTATAAATAATGTAATTATGGTTGACTTAGTAAAAAATTGTAAATTTAAAACTACATTTTGAAGCTCCGCAATGTTCATTTTGACTGGTATTAAAACAAAATCAGGTTGATGGACTTTATAGTTTTGTATATTTTCGTATGTAAACTTGTAGCTCAAGCTTTCAAAATCAGAAATTTTATTTAGAAATGGTAAAATAAATTCTGCGCTGCAAACATATCTATGTTGGGATAAGAAGTGTTTCTGGAACAACAACGAAACATTTTCGGGTTTTATCTCAATAGATAAAATTGACTGTTTTTTAGGTTGAGCTGTTGCAAGTAGTGGTCTAGTACTCTGTATGTTAACACAGTTACCCTTGCAGAAAGATTCCATGTTGAAATAGGTGGTTTGTTTTGCAACGTTGTTTCGAATGATGTGGTTTGTGCAAGGAGTGAAAATTTCCAAAAATGGCCAAAAAATTTCAAGACCGTACTCATCAGGTACATACTCCAACGATTTTGTTTTCGAAACTACTAAAGCGCTAAACATGGTGAGAACTAAGGTTCCCCAAAACACCAAGTTTTCGGGAGACATTTTAAACAGGTAAAGAATTAATATTTCAAATATAAAGACTGAAAAGCGTTACCGTTGAAACCTGAATTTGGAATGAAAACTTGTACACATAGGAATTTGTTAACCGAGGGTAGTCTATAAAGGCGATTTTTTAACACAATTTAACGTAGTTTGTAACCTTTTCTAGGTCCAAAATTCACTTTAATATTCAATGAATAATTTTATCCCATTATATACTCAGTTAGTTTAAAGCTTTAATCGAAGAATCTTAAACTACAATTTATGTATGAATCACACGAAATCATAATAATAGACATTGAGAATAAACCCTTTTTTATATTCTTTTGGCTTTTGAATAACCCACCAAGTTACTATGCAATTTATGTACATGGAAAACTGAACTACACTTTAGAAATTATTACAATTTGAAACCTGCTGAAGCACAGAACGAGTGTTATTCAGTAAATTAATCTTTTCAATGAGTTTATGTTAAACTTTTGGAAATAGATACAATAATATTTGAGGAAAGTGTTTCATTTAAATGCACTCGTTTATTCAACCAAATGCATCAGGAATACTTAGCTTGACCCGAGGCTTATCCTATATGGGTTATAACATTATTGATTAGAAATTTTCGAAGTGAGGTTCGGTTGAATATCTTTTAATAACATTCGACAATCGACTCATGCATGACCTCATCAGATGCTATTTTATAATTGAAATTAAACGAATAAACAGATTTCCTAGAGGATTCGAAAGAGGTGTGATCGATAAATTCATTAACTATTAAAAATTGACAGAATTAAAACATTGTGGTAATGTCATACGCGGTAGGTTTTTTAAGTAAATAAGCTAGTTATTTGTGTAAAAAATGTCTTCCATAATATAATACTTCATTTTGTAAGCAAACTATTGATACACTGTCTCTGCCACTACCCATAAACTGTGTGCACATATAAAAACTTCAGAAACAAGCAGCAAAATATCACAATTATGAATGTTATGAAATTTAACCTTTTCGTAATGAGTACTTCAAAACTTAAACGGTCAAGAATACTAATGTCTAAAAAACCATTTTTCATCGTTTACAAAATCTTCTTATGAACATTTCGATATTTTCCTATGATAGTTTTATGGCGCCTGATAAACGTCAATTATATTTTTGGAACCGTAAGTTATATTTATGTCTTTGACAGCCATGTAACTAAAGTTTTGTTAAGCAACCAAAATGATTCGTATATTTACAAAACTTTTAAAGTTTGAAGAAACTAACTATCTGAATACGAAACGATATCGAATACGTAGACTATTTGAGAACATTCTGGCAGTATAAGACAAAATCTCTAACGTTAAAGAAAATTGCAAGCGTAAACAAATAATTTACTGTGGAATAACTTGACTGACTTGATACGTTCCTAGAAAACTGTCTGAATTTTCAAGATTTGACTGTTCAGTGTATAAAAGCAGACTCAATTGAGCCTGCTGAATACTTACCAAACTTTACCACATTTGCCTTTCGTTTCAATGTTTATTCGAATTAAAATAATCTTGCTAATCAATTTCAGTTTCACCCCAATTTTGGCAATTTTGAACCAAATTTTTATTTCAGCAGCTTTAACTCCACAAAAACCCGCAAAACTTAGTGATTTAGTGCACTCAGTAAGCCATTGTAAATTTGTGTCAGTCCGTTCTTTTAATTTGGAAACCTGTATTCCTAAATATGCACAAACATTTTGCAATCAGTTTTTATCATCCCCTCAACAACTATATGAATCCACTGTAGTGTCATATGAGGCCACTAGTTTAGTTTCACTACAAAACATTAGCGTAGCTGCACTTTTGTTAGCCAAGCAACTATACTCTCCAAAATGTACTGTTTGGATTCAATACGACACACTTGCTATACCCATTCAAATGACGAAGTTCAAACCAAACCTGTTTATTTTCTACGCTAATCTGGATCGTCCAAATTATAACTTTTTTAGAAGATAATCACGGGGTTTTAAGTGGTAGGGATAAAAATATTTATTCCAAGCTTTCGAAAATTGCTATTTTCTTCTTCAGGGAATTACACATTATAACTTTTTTGTATCAATCGAAAAAAGCAAGTCAACCTGGTTATTTTTAATTAGCGCTCTTTTCCCTGCACCCATGGCAATCATTCAAACTTCACACAAAAACGACCTAATATGGATACTCTGTTTTTACTGCAACAAACGAAAACTTTTTAAATACCCCTTGTTCACAAACCAATTAACAAAGCCATTAGCTAACTACGAAATTATCACAAGTAATTTACACAGACATCCTATAACTTATACAGAACTGGGAGATGAGGCGGTATCTAACGTTAAATTTTTTACCAGTACAAATTGTTTTCGATATAGAAAACATTTGACTGTCCTGGAAACATTATGCGTTATGTATGAGCTAAGCACTAAACTTACCTTTACACTGTCAATACACAAAAGATTAAAATGGGACCCCATAATTTATTCTCGAGCACCTGTAAACCAACAACATATCCAAACAGTAAAGTCTTGGTTTTCGTACTCTTCATTTGTAGCTGAATATGGTTTTATGTCTGTATCACTCAATACGAATGTTACTCTATCAAATGTTTATGTTACGCCTCTTGCGTTTTCATCATGGGTTGTTCTATTACTTCTCATTACATCTCTTTCAATTTTACTAACATTAACAAATTTAATCCGAAAAACGTCGCAATATTTTTTAATTCGATTTATAAATAACATATTTCTGATCACTAAAAATCTTTTAGATAAACCAACTAGT
Source organism: Entomobrya nivalis (assembly GCA_034695485.1). Classification (NCBI taxonomy): domain Eukaryota; kingdom Metazoa; phylum Arthropoda; class Collembola; order Entomobryomorpha; family Entomobryidae; genus Entomobrya; species Entomobrya nivalis. The sequence goes on from JAQFZH010000856.1 coordinate 10,490, forward strand.
TCATCAGATACAAACGGCACAAGTTTTAGAATAACCACGTTTATTTTATGCTTATGGTGTTTCTGCTGCCTAAACGCAAATCACGCTTATAAAGCAGCGGTGTTTTCTGGTGCGCATCTTAAGGACAAAAATGAGTTTCCTAGAAATTCTAGAGAGCTATTAAGCTCACCTTGGACTAAAGTTACTACAACAGGTATGTCCTTCCAATATTTAACATCGAAATGCGAGGTACTAGTTTTATTCGAGCATAGTGTGTACAGCAAGGATGTATTCTGTACCCCAATAATTCCATTTGAAGTTTTACGTTGCCTTAGCAAGTGGTCTATGTCATCAGTCTATCATGAGAACAGTTCTGAGGAAGACCGTGAACTTATACTAATTAACCCTATAGAACAACTAAAACTTATAGAAACTAGTTTACATGCATTTAAACTTAGTTTGCATTGGTCAAAAGTGTATCGAATTCCACAAATTTCAACTCCAGCCTTCTGGGTTGGTACAGAACAAGGGCCAGTGGCACATTTGTTTAGGGAAGGCTTAAAACAAGTTGCAGAATCAGGGCTGCAGGTCTTATGGCACAGAATGGAATTATTTGGTGCACACTTATTGACGATGAAAAAACTAAGTAATTATTACTTAAATCTTGGGTCGAATAGAAAAATGAACACTTTAAATTACCTAATTGGGAGAACGTTTGGGGAAGATACTAACATGGAATATGAACCGATACCCAAATCTGTATATATACAAGGGCTTCAATATATATCTTATTTTCTTCTTTCTGCCATATTTGTATTTATATTCGAGTGTCTCATGGGCAGTAATACGTCATTGGATTTTGTGAAAAATGTTCACGACTGTTTCAAGGTATACAGTTGGTTGGTTTTAAGCATGTTCTTGATTAAAATTAGTTATATAAGCATGCAAATCCTTAATGGCTTTAAGACAATCTCTTTAATGCATTTTCAACAAACGGGTTGTAATATTGCACAGATCGGGTTAGCAACCTTATAAACACAGTAGTGACTACTTTAAGTGATAAATTCGATAGTTACAAATTACGTGTAATCCCAACAAATTTTCCTAAGGTTAAATAAAATTGGTAATATACATGCATCAAAGCACACATATATCTGGGTAACTAATAAATAATATTTGTATAAAATCTAGTCCCTGTGTGGATAAATTAGTGTTTTTTTAGTTTTCCATTCAAAAGTATTGCTATGACTTTGTATGTGCCAGTTGGTGTAGAAATACGTGCGTGACATTACAAAAGCTGCCAATCGGGAGTTTAGCTTTCGTTGTCAAAACAGTAATTATACAAAATAAATAGGGTAAACGTTTATTTAATGGCATGGCTCATTATCACATTAGTTTTAATATGTTTATTCTTACGACAATACTTAACTAAACAAGTAACTTTGCTGCAACAAAGTCATTTCTTTGTAGCTTACATAAAAACTGTAAAAGAAATAAAGTAGAGTCAAATAATGTTATATCTAAGAACATCAAATTATCACAGATGGCGTTTTAAAGCTAGTTTTGATTTTAAGTGATATATTATATGAAATACTTAACTACTATATCTAGCTTTTAAATTTTTCAAGTAATATCATATACGATTATGAACCAAGTTTGGTAACAAATCTTGATATGGCTTCAAAGCTGCCAATTCAACATCAACTTAATACAAACAAATTTATAGAACTGGCTAATTGTAGGTTTAGTGGGTTTCAATAAATTATATTTGTGTGTATACTTGTTAATTAAAAAATGCTTTAGAATTTACGACTTAATTTAACATCTAAGAATTTTATGTTAAGAAGATACAACTAGGAAACTTGTTACCACCCAACTACAAACGCTTTTGTTTATTATTTATTTCCGGCATTCACACTTAGTCGACAAAGTATTCATTTACGTAAAATATTCTGTACAAAAGTATACATGAAAGTGAAATTTTTAATGCATTTATATTTAAATGCCGATTTAATTTTTGCACCTGATATTTTACGGATGTCATTTAAAACCCCTTTAGAACGATTTGTACTTGGCCTCAAAGTTACAACTTTTGTGTTTTTCTTGAAGCTGTATGCCAGTTCAAGTACCATTCCAATAAAACAAACTATAACGCAAACTGCCCATAAAATAAACACTTTCGCTAATTTTCCTCGCAACTGTTGACTAAGTTGTTTGTTTGTTCTTTCAGCAAATCTACCTTTTTTCAAGTGAGTTTTGGACACAACCCTGCGTCTTTCTTGAACTCGAACTGAATGGGCCAACCCTTCATGTTCTTTTTGCAGTCTTGAAAATATACCTGCTTCCACGAGTCGCTGGAAATATCCTGCAATACGCTCATGATTAGGTGGCAAAAATGTCCACATAAGTGTTCCACCATTTAGCATTTCCTTTCCGATATGACACACTGCACCATTTTCAAATCTCTTATCTTCATTGTCTTTAGCATCTTCAATAATGTTTAACTTATACATCACTGAATACCACCGACTAGCATAGAAAACTTTTGAACTATAATTTTGTACAAGAAACTGTGCTATTTCAAGCTGATTATGGATACTAGCAGAAGCCAAAACTGAACGCGTATATAAATTCTTAAGGTGGACAAATCCTCGATTTACCCAACTTCCGGTTTTGTTCGAAGTCATTGACGCAAAAAAGCGCATTTGCAAAGGTGTAACATTATCACCTGTAATAACTGCTGAATAGTTATTACTTTCCAAATCCTTAAACTGTTTAAGTACTTGTTCTTCTGGAGGACTAATCAATTGACTGGAAACACTACCGCCATAAATATCCGCTAGAGTACGAACTAGAAGTAACCAGACGACAAATAAAAATTTAGGATTTTTCAACCTTTCACACAATCCGCTATTTAACATAGACGATAATAATAGAACCAAGTGCCTGTCAAATTGGTTAGATCCCAAAGTAATTGCCATTGCCATAAACGCTATTATCGAACATATCCATGTTGCATTATCAAATACTCTTGTTAAAATGTTCAATGACCATATCGGCTCCTTTTTCCAACGGGGCAGGTCGCAGTAAACGAAATTCCAAATCATACTATTCGTCTTGAAAACGATTGGCTTGTTGGAAGTTCCGTTAAATCTTTCCCATTGGTACACTGGACTGTAGCCACTAGTCGAAAATGTGCTAACATATGTGAGAATAGTTACTTCGTCGCTGGGGTCGTATTGTTTAATTTTTGGATACAAGTTTTTTATAACGGCAAGACTATACCAATTTTGAGTTACTATATTAGAAACGTTAAGTTTTGCAGCAAGAGATTTCACGACCAAATACAACGGCAATCCTTTAAAACGATTTTCTGGAAACGGTAAGTCTCTTAAACTTTTGTACTCAGATATTTGTTCTGAAGATATTTCGTAAAACATAAAGTTGATTGTTTTTATTTCTTGATGATTAGCCACAAGAAATGATATAAAAGTTAAGAACACAATGCTTGAACCTACTAGTGATTCCATTTCAGTGGAAACATTAAAACAAAAACGCCAATCCAAAAAATATATATTTTGGAGTGCTTTAGATTTTGTAGGGCAGAAAAATTATTTAGTTTTGTACAAGTTACAAACAGTTCTGTAGATATGGTATAAGCCTATATGACAATAATAACCAACGTAACTAATTCTCTATTGATTGGAGAACTCCAGTAAGATATAAGTCGACAGCCAATGGTAAGCTTCATGCTAAAACACAATTAAATAGATACATAAATAATTTAGTGGTATTGACGACAGTCTGATAATTGCTTGTGGAATTGCCTATAAACTTTCCTTTTCTGAAAAACATTCGTTCTTACACTCCATTAGATTTTACATCTAACAGCATATACAGATATCCTAACGAATATTGGTCCGTATAGTCATGTGTATTATAAATCGTTATGGTTGCTGAGCTGTGTGCTTGAGGGGCAAATATATACTTGTGCTATAAATCTGCCGTTATATATTCCGCCATGGTGGAAGTAAATAATGCTTACATTCATGAGCGAAAATTGTTTTTATTTACTTCTGATGTTATATATTGGGATTATATATTATATCAAATTCCATCAGTCGAACTTTCCACTTTTATGTAATTTGTTGATTTAAAATTCCAATTGTATGGAATGATGGTATGAGGGTTTTAAGCAAATTGTTTTTATTATGAAAGGAGTAAATCCAATAACACCATGTAATTAACAGCTAGAAAATCATAAACACTCTAATCCATTTTTATGGTATTAAAATTGAGGTATGCAATTACATGATTGCTACATTATTTAGAATTTTCTTTCGTGCTTAAGGCATATTTTTTCCTATTTTGCTCTTTTGAGGATATCAATGGACTTTTACAACACTGTGATAAAAGGTTTACTTTGGAAAGAGTTTGTAAAGAGACCAAAATACTTGGTAAGTGGTTTATTTTATATTTGTTAATACTTTACTGTTGTAAGTATATCGAAGTTGGAACACCTAAAATATTGTAAGAGCGTTAACAGAATTTGAACGAACACGAGTTATTTTAACTGGAAAAAGGCATAAAGCGTCAGGAATTTAAATACACGTTACACCTTAGTACATTAGGGATTAGTTTATGCGTCTTTTCTGACACGGATGTTGTATCAATATCCGCATACGATGACACACACGTGTTGTTGACAATATATAACACGCTTCTTTATTGTCACGTTGAAGCATGAAAGTTTTACATGTTAAAAACATTTACAGATTATCTATTCCTTTAAACTTTTGAACTTCTGACATTTAGTATCGCGTCACTAGCTCCAAAAAACACCTCAAGTTTAGCTAAAGGAATGATTGTATCTGACATCGGAACAAGAAATTTATTTATTAATTTTAAATTGACGGCTTCTTTGAAAACAATTTCTAACTAAGCTTCTATTACACCACAATACCCCATCACCACTATTATCTCACTTACAAAAGACTACATCTTTTAATTAAGACTAAAGTAAATAGGTCTAAAGCCAAAACGACGCCTTTAGTTTAGCTTCTGGTTTGAACCATTATGCCCGGAATTTGCTCGAGGTCAAAAAACATTTATAATTTTCCTAAAAACATAGTTGCCATACGAATTGCTATAACCGTACATTTCCTTCTACAAAACTTTAGTATACAAGTAGCTTGCAAGCTTACAATATGCCACTAAAAATGGCATTTAAAAGAAGTAAAAGTGTTCTAAAACAGTTTTTCTTTAATGATAAGCTACCTGGTTTCCTTAGTATTCAATTTCGATTAATAGAAAAGTCTCCATGCAACTTGAATTTAATTGTACCAAGCAAAAATCCAAATAAACTTTTGGATCTAAACGCCGATTATCTAACAATTCTGCAAAATCTAAAGATCCAACTATATTTTCACTCACTTGTTCGATTAATTCAATTTGCTTTTCTAATTCATGATTTAAAAAATCAAGGAAAACAAATTAACGGCGATGCGATCATCCGCTTTGCATTTTTCATCATCATAACCTTAGCTTTCAATTTAGCAATCTCTTTCCTTCGAGAAAAGTCTTTAGAACATATCAATATATTTAATACATTTTTTCGTATTCCCATTGTAAAATCGAATTTGTTCATAAACTTTCTGTACTTCAATCTTCCAGTGTTTGGAATAGTAGTACCAATATTTGATGCATTAGCGGCTACATTCATTGATTTAGATCCTATTTCAATGTATTTATCGTCCGCACTTCATCATTGGCCTATATTCCCACTTTGTTTCAAGATCATCATGGTTTGCTTCGAAACTGTGGACTTTGCAATTGCAGCTAATTTTTGCGCTCTGCTTTTATACGAAGGAATGTTTTGTTGGTACATTGCACTCTACGAACTTATCAAATTGCTAAGGCAAAATATAGCAAAAATTAATACCTTTCGAACAAATACTTTGAAAAGTTTGCTTGCTCAGTATCGTCAACTGGAAATACACGCAGGCCGAATCAACAACTGCTATCAAGAAAAATACGCTTTGTATTTCAAGCCAATACTAATGTTTGGTATGGTTATGCTTGGAACCGTCATTTTGAATCCTAAGTTAAGATCAAGTACTTCGACGACTGGACTAATACTTTCCGCATACTCTCTTATGAATTTAACAGCATTGGCAGCAATAGGATACTATTTTCCGGGAAAAGTCAATGAACTAAGTAAAAATATTTTGGCAAACATGAGATCCATTGCAGGAGCCGAGAAAAATATGAGCTTTGCTTGGAAAGACTGCAGGCGTTGTATACGAGCTTGTCGAGATATTCGGATTTATATTGGGACAGTTAATTATTACGAGAAGATGACTGCACTGAATATTCTAAACTTTTTGGTGAATCAGACAATCAATTTAATTTTATTATTTTAGGATAACAATGTAGAATATATAAAAATACTATTTTAGTCATTTATAGCAAATGTATAAGTAGGCATACATACTTTTAAGGTGTTTATTATTAATGAGCGTTGAGTACACCTAAACATTTCATTTTCAAGAACCAATTTTCTCGAATGCGATCAAATACGCATAATAAATTAAGACGAAACAAAATTGGTACAAAAACAAAAAACAGTTTTTTTTTGTTTCTTAACTTAATATCATAAATTCAGCTTGTCTGAAGATTACACCTAGAATTATCATTGAAATAAACTTACGACAGAACAAATATTATAATTTTTTGGTTTGAAGGAAATTGACACATAATTTTTGAACGGCTTATATACTTCTGTTTCATTAGTATTTTTATTTTCTGGTTTTATTTTTGTGAGTTGAATAACTCAGCGTTTTACACAATTTTACACGATACAACTTTTTGTCGTAACCATGCTTATTGTTCAAGACATTGTTTATATCAATAAATTACAATCGGCTCATGGCAAATACGTCACTAAAACCTCTTTAGATTTTTTCCCCCGGAATCCCAATTTTTTTAATGCGATGCTTAGTAAATGATGGTTTAAATAAATCATAACCGCTCCACTTAAAGTTTAACATAACTAAACTCTTAAATATTTTAGTCTTGTCCCAAAAGGAAGGAAAACCAAGTCGCCATATATTTACAGCCATCAGTCAGTTTATGAGAACATTTTGTTTTTTTCCATAATATCATGCTTTTTAATAAAATCAATTCGTACAAGAACTCCATTACGCTTAACCCAAAATCAGCCGCCTCGTGGGCTTATAAAACGTTGATAAATTATTTATTTGTTTACTTCCAGTAATGACATCGTCGTCGGTGAAAATTAAGCGATATTTTATTAATTTGATTAATTTTTTAGCTTTTCAAAAATAATAAACGGACGAATATTTCCGGTATAACAAAGTACCAATACCCCATTTAACTTCAAAATAAATAGTATCATTTTAACTCCATATTAACAGGAAATTATTTTTGAAACTGCTTGTTGCCAAAATGGTATAACGAAGTAATATTTTATTTTATACTGTCATAAATTTAAAAAAATACATTTATCTGTACAAAAGTACTGAAAATTAAAAGAAAGTAATTTGTTGAGTTTTAGTGAATATTTTGATTAGAAAGTTAAGGATATGAAGGCCGTACTAATTTTTGTTTTAAACGACCAGACTGTAACTACATTTTAACCTTTTAAATCCTGTCATGTAATGGAAGCTCGTAGTTTCGCATAGATGCTAAATTACGAATATTCAGACATACTGATGGACATTTATCCCGTTATTCACTAAAATTATAACGTTTCACTAGGCTGTCACTTAACGGAAAATATGCCAACTTGATTATGCATGTTTTATGTGCACGAATTTTTTTATTCAAAAATTTATGAACTAAAGTGGACAAAAAGGTGGAAAAGGGTCACAACAACATCGCACATACACTCATAATCGAGAGAGAAAAAATTAGTGTTGATCAAACAGTCGCTACACAACGACAGGTTTCCAAAAAAAAACATTTCCATAAACAATGCTTTGCGAGCAAACTTTTAAATTTTTCCATGCTTATTTTTCCATTTCCTACCTGTGTGGATTTGTATGCTTGAAATGGGATCCCAAACGGCGTCAGTTCTACACTCAAATTAAGAATACTGATTGGCAAGTGACTTTGTGGAAAATTAACAACGTTCTCCTCTTAGGAAAAGTTATTTTTCTATCGGTGCAGTCTTATATTCTATATCGGGAGAAACAAACAGCTAAACTTATTGTGGAGCTGTTTTTCCTCATGTCGTTGCTATGTCCTTTGATCCACAATATATTTTTTCGGAAATCTAGCCACGGCGTTGCCGTACTTTATTGGCTATGTGTCACCTTCAGTAATAGAACTTGTGGTAAGCATAATATTTTAAAATTATTAATTAGAAAATACACTACAAAAATTAGCAGTATGATTCTAATAAGCTCATAATGTGTTTCCATAGCAAAACATCTGGTGCACCTTAAACAAAAGTATTCAATGTTGGATGACGGCCTAGCTGGCATGATGAAAGGTGCAGCATTGATTGTTTTCGTATTTGCGTTTTGCGTATTTGTTTGGAGCTTTCGAAATCCGACGTCTCCCCCATTCTTCGGAAATTGGATATTTGGTAGTGGCAAATCCTTTGTACAGAACATCAATTACATTCGTGTCATGTTGGGTATTCTTGAAGCTTATATCGTTGCATTCGGATGGGTAACTAACAACTCAATAATTTTACTTATTGTAAACATGTGCGTGATGTTTTCCTATTGGTGCAGTGAGCTAAAGGCAGCTCGTTTTATACTTTTCAAACGAAAGTATTCAGAAACGGGAAAAGTTTATAGAAGTCTGCAGCTCCTGGCTGGAATGTTCAATGAGTGCTTTGCTAGCCAAATTCAAGTCGTCTTTAGTTTGGCTTTTATAAGTCATATTTGTGTAAACTATGGGGCTATTAAGTTGTACAATGAAATGTCATTGGCAACTTGGATAGCTTTCCCATATCTGGCAATAGTTGGGGCTCGTAATATTTGCTCGGCTCATGACTTTCTAGCAAAGCCATATGAAAGTTCTAATGCTTGTATTCGTTCATGGCGATCCTTGAGTTTCATGAAAGAAGCTAGTAGTCGAAATGAAGTGAAGCACGCAAACAAGTTTGCTTTATCATGTTCCTCACTCAAGCTTAAGTATGGATCATTGAAATTTTTGAAACGAGATCATGGAATTCAGTGGGTTGATTCAATGATTGATTCCACTGTTTCTGTTCTTTTGTGGAAGTAAAGCGAGTAAATATTTAGGTTACATTATGCTTGCGAGTATGGATCGATAAAATTTGACGCTGACACGAAATATATTACTACGTGTATATGTGACTACAACAAAAAAGGCTGCATCAATAATAACCCTGTTAAATAAACTAACTACTTCAAAATTTCCTTTAGTCATATTTATTTATAAGCTTTGTCCTGTGCTAAAGTATACCTTTTATTATACCTGAAACATTTCTTTGTTTACTTGCCATCAGCATTATGGTTTTCAAATGGCAGCGTTTGTGAATAATTGTTTAAATATGAATTATGTATATTTTGCTACCAAGCAAATATTCTACCAACCTAATATGTCTAAGAAATTAAAAAAAATATCTATTACTTTCCTCTTTTAAGTTTTGTTTGTACTTAAACTTTGTATGGTACTTCAGTATATATTATTAAATAGCACATTTACACCTATCATAACTAAAATATTGCGTAACTTTAAAAGAAACACATGTCTAATGCTAATAAGTTTTAAATTTACATCTTAAACACTCGTAGATCCTTGGTGTATAAAAAAATTAATATTATGTATATTTAATTGTTTAATAGTTAAGATTTAATGTGCAATTTATTTGTAAATTTATTGGAACAAAATAAAGTTCAAAGAGCAATAGGAAAACAATTTTGGGTATTATTATTAAAATCTATTTCAAATTCCACAATTAAGTGTGGCCTGCTTAAATTATGTACAAAGTGCATTCAATTAAAACTAAAATTCAAACTGTTAATTAAAATTTCGCACCCAATATAACTTTAGCTACCTCACATAGTTCTTTCACCCTTAGATTAAAATGTCATGAAACACAAAAAAAAATCATTTTTGATAAACAAACCTCATCTGAATTTTTTTATCAAAGTTGATCTCTTGACGGATTAAAAAACTGATTACACACAACCATGTATGTAACATACTTAATTCACAGCTATTTCCATTTTCGGAACCAATATGCGTGAATGCGATACACAATGCACTGATATTTATGCTTTCATCTCTATCCCGAAATGTCATCCTTTGAAAAGCAGCACTTTTTCAAAACAATATATGTATACGAAAATTATTTGTTCGAACTGAATGTCAAAGTAAGTACAAAATACATACATTCAACGAACGTAGGTAGTAGAATTCATATACATATATATTCATCCAATTTCATACATATTTATTCGTTCATTTAATCATTTACATGTACCTTTGCTTTCATTCAATACAGCTTCCACGTTCGATACTTATTTCACACGTTGAAAGGGTTTTTATGTGGTGTAGGCTTTAAATGGACATAAGAGCAAAATCCCTAGCAAAAATAGATTCAAGTGTAGATTTGAGATGTCGTCTCAATCATAGTTGGATGGGCATATTCAGCGAGGTCATAAACCAGAGAAAGATCGTCAGGTGAAAGGAGATAAGATGGTCGTTTGTACGGTTTGTTTGCGGAATGCAGTTTGCAGATCATATCATAGATTTTTTGCTTCTCTACTGTAGGCCTTGCTTACACACTGTAATTACACTAATTACAGACTTTGCCCTAATTATCCATTACGACAGGTTCCTAGGGATCGACTTCCAGAGTATGGATAGTCCATATCTAAACTACTACTTAACTATACCCAAGTGTCCTCGACAGTTAGAGAGGATTCATTTGGCAACGCTTCCTCTCCGTTTCTGGGGAAGGAGCCTTCACCCACTGCACCCATTTTTGGTCAGAAATCGGTATATACCTCTTTACCCGTCTAAACTACCCGAAAGGCCTTAGGCGATGAGCTACACCTCAGAGAACACACTCCCCCCGCCGGAAATCGAAGCCGCACGCCCATTACCTAAGTCAAAATCTCTGACAACTAGACTTCACTGCCGGCCTGATGAGTGTTGAAAACAGTTCTCACCTTCATGCACAAAGTTTGTTGGTAAAGTTTCTTAACATTCATCAATTTCCATACAATAAATGTGTAGTGATTTAAATTATTCAAGTTAGCTATCCTACTTTTTTCACAAATTATTCTCACATTTTAACTAGAATAACAACTGAAAGACCGAAAACATTCAAACTTCTATTGAGATCAATTTATTGCAAAGTTTATTAGTACTTGAAAATAATTATTTACGGGTTTTTATTTTAACTCAACAATAGCACATACTAATTATTCCTTTCTATTTTTGGTTGCACATTAATTGAAATTATAACTTCTTCCTCCACACGGAATTCACTCACAAACTTTCGAATACATTGAAACAATTTTCCAGCAATACATAAAAACTTTGGAAGAAAAGCTAAAACTTTACCTAATGGTTGTTTTTCTACACAAACAAATATAGTTAAGGAAACCAGTAAACCAAATCCAGGGACGAGGCTGAGAACGATAACGGCTGTTTTATTTTTACGGATTTCAGATGTGCCATTTTTGTTATACGAAGCCAATAACCTCTTGCCGTGAACATTGAGTTTTGAAACAAACGAATATATAATGTACTTTCGCCACCACTGAAATACACCAGCGTCAAAAAGGTACCTTGTTCGAAGAATAATATCGGGTTGAAAGTATCCCGAAAACTTATATCCCCAAAATTTCTGAAGTATTTTTTCCTTGCCAAGAAAGTTTGGTTTTCCCATTTGATTGAGAGCTGTATGAAGCTGAATTGCCAATGGCCTACGCAATATAACTGCAGACTTGTTGCACATTTTCATGTGCATATTTAATATAGTGGACACGTTTTCATAAAATCCATTCCCATCATCTGGTAACATTGCAGAGTTATTGATATAATTCCAGATGTCCCTTGGTATTTCATCTTTCAAAAATATTAAACCAAGTTGGACTGTCCCGAGGGGCCGCAACCAGATCATTAGCTCATACCATAGTTCCGAAACGAATGGAAGGGCTTCGTGAGATATAATAGACCTGTCTTTTCCCAGCCGGTTTTCCAGTTCACTTACATTAAAATATAACGCGTTATAAAACTTTTTCAAGTTTACCCTACGCGAGTATATGGTAAACTGATTTTCCTTTAGCAGTTTGAAAGTGTCGAATTTGACTAATGGAGGCTCCGCTGTTAGTCTGGTCACATTCTCATCTTTGTAAAGTGTGCTTAAATACAACCAAGGAATTGGAACAAAGAAAACACAACAGTAAAACGAGCACTTCAAATTTTTGCTCTTGCTCTTAAACAGACTGCTGGATTGCTCTAGGATGGACGAAAACACGGAAAATGCTACATTCGATATACTTGGATTTCCTGAATACACCCGTCCTCCAACCGATATTTTTACAAAACAAGAAACAATTAGGCACACAGCTAAAATGAGCAACCACGTAGGCACATCGAAAGGAGAAATCAATTCTGTCAATTGATTTATCCAATGCACTTGTTCCATATGACAACTAACGCAAGTTAGCTGATCAACATGTGTTACTAATCGAGCGTCTTGAAACAAGTAAGGAGAGCTAGAATGGGTCCACGTTATCATTGGACGAAATGCTGGATGGACGTTTATAGTCTTTCTTAGTCTCCCAACGTCATAAATTAAGCTTCCTGATTGTTTAAGGTATTTGCTGTCCTCATAATCAAATGTAATATTTACAGATTTAGGTAACAGCAATGACATCAAGTGCTCGTCAGCAGCATACCATGGATATGCATTATTGGAATCAACAGGATACATTTGGATGTACTTCAAAACTGCTTTGCTGTTTACTAAGTCTTCCTCCAAGAAAGCAGTACGCAGAACAGCGACTTGAACCGAGTGGGGGCTAGCATTCAATCGCTGATTATTTCGTAGAATAATTTCAAGCTCATTAGTAGAAGCTGGAATTAGTTTAGAACGAAAAGTAATGGTTTCAAAAGAGTCACAGGGATTGCAATATGGACAATGTGTTTTGAGTAAAAGGGACGAGTGTTCCCAGATGAGTACGCTAACTGATAATCTTGACATTTCATAATCAAAGAATAAGCCGCCAATCCATTTTTTGACATCGGTCTCACTTTTACAGATTGAGTCTGCAGTTGAATTGCAGATGAGAAGTGAGATCATTGGAACCGTATTCAAAAAGTCAATCTTCCACTTCAAACGAGTTGCAGTATTTTTTTCAAAGTAGAGCAAAAACGGACTTTTTGAAATTTTTTGCCGGTTTTGAATTTCAGTAGCTTTTTCGACGTTCATCACATACCAATTACTACTGTAGTACCGAGTTTGGGTGTACATCTGGGGAGAAACTCGTTCTGTTGGTGGATGAAGATAAACGTTAGCCTCACAAACTTTGTTTTTACTTTTGAGTTGAAATGTCTCCGTCAGAGTTGGTGCCACATAGGTATGTCCAATTTGATCTGGAGGTAGATGTACTGTGTCCGCCATATCATTTCGGCAGGATGATAAGTTATGAGATTTAAGTACTGGATACGCTGAGCCAAGTTCTTATGGGAACAAGTGGTTTTGGTTGCAGTGAGATAAGTAGCGAAGAAGCAGAACCGGTTCCTTTAGCACTTTAAAATTTATATCCAAGCCTCTATAATTGATGACACGTATATTGCAGCCATTGAACGCATTAACGATATCAATTTCGTGTAAAGGACCTTTAAGTAGCTTACTTTTGGACGCAAATGTAAAATAAGTTATAATGCTGGGTAAAAATAAAAGTGCAATGTAAAATCTGACAGTGACCTTGTTAAGGTTGCGCATCATGCAATACGTACGGAGTTAAAAGAAACAATTTGTCGTTTAGGCAGAATTGAACTCAGGACTTTCTAAGGAAAATAAACAATTTGTAGCGTTCTTAATGTCAACTTTTGTGCTGCTTCAAATAAGGTTTTGCGTCGTTCGAAAACCATACACTTGTAAAATTTAAATAGCTCTGTTTTGATCCTGGGATCAACTGTTCACTCTATTGGATTAATGAGCATAATTTGTAGTGTAAAAAATTGTTTGTGTGTAACTTATAGTTACACACGCTGGGAGAAGAGCTGAGTAGATTCTTTTGCTTTCGTTTGTTCTAGCCCGTGTATTACAGGTCGATATTGTTTAACTTGAATATCGATTGATCTTTTTGAGTTACTTTCAAGCAATTTAAGATACGAGGAACCTTGTCTACCAAATTGGATACCAAGGTTTAGACCTAGATGTAACTAGATAAACATCTCGAGACTGGTCTTGGGAATATGGCATATTGTTTTTTAATTGTTTCTCTGAACAAGTTATCTAACCTAAAAGATGCAATAATTTAGAAAAATTGTGGCAGCTGTATAAAATGTCTGCAGAACGTCAGCTACAATATTTGTTGCGAAGCACAACTTTATCTTGATCTCTATCCTTCGCAGAAAATTAGGCGGGATAATTATGCAGACACTATTGCTTTATTAATTTCAGTCGTAATTAAATAACCCGTAATTGAGGGTAAAAATCAAATAATTTTACCGAAAAATTAATACGTGTTTTGTTTTCAGCATTTCACAATGCTTCCACACATTCGAGTAATTGCTATGTTTAGTACAAGATGTTGCTCAACTTTGTTCACCGATGGTATGCCTGAACAAATATTTTATATAAATAAGTAATTTGTTTAGAAACAAGTTTTTTGTCATAAACATTTGTTGTCACAACAATAAGTTTGATTACTGTAGATATGGCGTTTTAAAAGTGCAGTATAGAAGGCAACGACAATAAGAGGTGGCAGTGGTTTTTGTGAGTGTTTTTGAACTGTACTTTTCCATCAGACATATTTGATTTTGAAGCAAGCGTATATTGCCTCTCCGAGTGTAATACTACATATTTTTAATTAGTCCATAGCAAAGAAATTAACTTTAAATATTGTGCTCTAAATTTAGTACCAACGCGAACACGAACTGTCTTTATTGATTAATAAAACGACCAGAAATGACAATGCGATTGAAATAATAAACAACTCTTGTGGAGTAAAACACTTTTCTTCTTGGCTTTTGTAAAACTAAGTTTGTATTCTGAGGAAATTTAATACCGGTTTAGCTTATATTTTTATACCAAATACATTTTATATGTAGATATAACAGCTTAAAAACCAAAGCTTTTTGAAATCCTATGGCATGAAAATTTGGATTTGTCGGCGTTCAAGAAAAAAATGACTTCGTTTCTCCAGAACACACGCTTTTTAATTTTTGCAATATAAATGATGATTGGTAGGTCTACAACGGAAATATTGTTCAAAGTTTTGCAATAGCTTAGCCTTAAGAATCACAGATTTTTTAAGAAAAGAAAAATAATCAGCTAGTGTCACTTTCGTACTAACAATAAGTAAGTTTATCTTCAATTACATGTCTAAATTAAATGCCTTATGGGGAAACTCAAGATATGGTTCCCTGCATAAGGAAACAGAACTTATTAAAGTAAAACCTCCAGTGAGTTCTTAGATTGCTTAGCATACAGCAGCTATTTTAACTCTGACGTGGCCAGTGTAACTTATTCACTTATATCTGGCATAGAGTGCCTGTCATAGAATACATACAAGTGTGTTCAGCTCGATAACTAAAGGGCGTGCAACTTTAACCCGAACATATTTAGAATTCATATATTTCGGTTTTTTTCGAAGTTCCGCACAATGAACCTGGTGTATTTAAAAAACTACTTATAGGAGAATCAATAAATACACTTTTTTATGGTCGTTTAGAGATTCTTCCCTTTTTGGTTTTAAGCGTTTTTATACTAAGGTTTCAACTGAAACTATTGAAAAGTGTTTGTGATTTGCAAAGTTCTACATATGGTGATCCTATACTGTACCACTGTTTAAGTTTACTTCTATTACCGGTTGTAGGAGTCTTCATAATCCAATTCTAATTACCTTTTTGGAATGGGGGAAAACAAGAAGTCTGTGAATGTTGGTTAATCACCATTATCTAAAAAATGTACAAATTATTCTATCTGTTTTTACACGCTTTTGCTACCACAGAATATGTAGTATTTATGCATACCAA
>JAQFZH010000857.1:0-26672 GCA_034695485.1 Entomobrya nivalis
GAGATTGAGAAGGCTGTCGATTATTGGCTGCGAAAGGCATCCAACCGAATTAAAAAACGGTAATTAGTTTATGTGGTGCTCGTTTTAATTTATTATGGTTGGATACAAATTAATTGCAATACTTTATTTGTTTTTAGAAACGAAAAAGAGGCCACCAGAAACATGATGAGTGCTGAATAGTCTAATGTCATTAAGTTCTTTAATTAATTAACGTTAAAAATTGTAAATTCCAGATCTCAATATAATTCTTTTGAAATTTGATTAATGCGTTTTTTATTTATTGTTGGAAAACATTTCATACCGTGCATATCGTGTTCTTATTTTGTGCTGGGATTGTCTAAATGTATGCTTGTTACATACCACTGTGGTGTAGTGAAATTTACTCGAGCTTGTTAGCACGTACTGGTTTGGTTCCTAGCTTACACCCTTTTGCTCCACCAAGCACAAGATTAGCACACGTCTTTTTTTTCAAAAGCATACACATTTGATCAAACACGTTATGTGCTCATAATGTTCTGTGATGTACTCTTTTGTTCTAAAAAGTATAGTTTGAGTCTAGCATTTAGCACAAGTCTGGTCAATCGGGCCTATATAAATGTTCTACTTTTCACTTAATACTTCTTTCCGACCTGGATATTATAAATAGAACTACAGAAACGAAAAGTTTGACTTGATATGACATCTTTCCTGGCATTCCACTTCATAAAACTTTTGCTTTCCTCGTCAAATATACAAATTATAATGAAAAATGAACTAAAAGTGATACGACGATAAAAAAAATTCTTCGCAGAAAATCATAGCCACATGTGAAAATTTTCCCATATCATAACTATACTACAGCATTTCACTTTTATATCATATCGCAAAAATACCAGGAAAAACTAATTTGCTTTCACTAAAAAAATACTCCATCAAATTATGTTTTTCCTGTGAAATAGATGCATTCATTTCTAAAGAATAAAAGTTTAGGCATTCCTGTTTACAAACAATTCCACCGAAATGGAATGTTTTCACTTAAGTAATTTCATTGCTAAAAGGTCTTTTCAATTTCCCTTCAAAATTCCCAGTTAAAAACACCCTTTTCATTTTTAACTCAAACGAACCATACATGTTAGATAATCATTTTTCCGCTCATTGAATTCAATACTTAAACAACAATCATTATCAAAGCAAAGTAAAAATATCCAGTGTTCAGTGTTCCATTAATTTCCGCTCCAATTAATATCTATACCATCGATTACCATTACATCAATACTATACATGTTGTATTCTCAACTACGTCAACGTGATGAAAGCAAAACAAAAAGACATTCATTATACACTTGACAGGACAAAATACATATTAACCCTTCAAATGAGGCGTTTCCAAAGGCAATCCAATTAAAACAGAATAATAACAAGATTATCCCGTTTATAAGCAAAAGTGAAAGTAAACAATACTTGTATTGATTTATCAACAAAATCAGTATGACAGGATGACGTTAAAGACTGTCGACCCTGCAGGTGCTGTATTTGTTGTTGTTCTCTGGTAATACTTTCTTTATTTATTTCCTTATGTAAAACAATAACAAGGTTAAAAGAGAACTTACATATACCCAAGTTTCCATAAAACTCCGATATATAAAACAAGGGAAGTGGCACAAAACAGCGAAAGCGCACAAAAATTGAGCCCATATATGTTACATCACTCAACTTCCTGAACTTTGCACGTGTCACCTCTTTAATCTATTCATTGGCTCGTTACCTTAAACCATATATGAAAGAAGAAAATGGCGTACATAATTAAGAACAACAAAGAAATACGTTAACAAACTTCCTCCCCCTTTCCTTACTTGTATAACACGGAATTAAGCGCAAAGTATACTTTTGATAGAATAATGTATACTATTATGAACGCAAACATCTTATCACAACAACAAACAAACTAGTAAAACGAAAATAAATTGGACTACTTTCTCCACAACCGTTTTGGCTTTTCTTGGACTTAACTAAACTCTATATACCACAAGGCAAGGTGGATGCTTGATGCATACATACACGATCCAACAAAAAATTTCCATTCTACTTTCTTTTTGTATCTAAAAGAAGCTTGAACTACTTATTATTTTAAACTTTTTTACATACAAAAACGATGGGACATGAAGACTGAAACCACTTTGAAACAATAAACAGAATTTCATTTACGTCAACTATTCTACTTTCTCGTTGGGTGATGAGATGCTGGATCTCATTTTATGACATGTGAGAGCACCCAAAATTAACGAGCAGAACGACGATGACGATGATGGAACAAGTGATGAAACAAGTGTCTCAATTGCTATGATCATAATCATCCTCTTATTTTAATAGAAATGCAAAAAGTTTATTACGATGATGATGATTGAATGAGAACATTATCAAAAAACAGGAACATGGAAAATACGCCCACTTCACTTACTGCGTATGTAAATTTTTTACGTAAATAAAACATGTCTACATTACAGTTTTTCAACGAATGAGAGAGATTCATGCCACTATGGCATCATCGTCATGTCCTGATGGATGGAATGGATATGGATACAATGAAAAAAGACAAACATGGAGACTGAAAGAGAAAAAAAGGGAACAGAGAGGACAATTTATGTTTACTCGTGGAGATTGCGAGTCTCCTTGTATTTCAAAACGCTTAAATGCTAAATATAGTCATACTGGGATCTCTGAGATCATATAACTTCATAAAATAAAACTCACAAAGAGAAAACAACCACACTGGAGTTGGAGCAAGAAGCCGCTAACATGTCATCATCCCAGTATGTTGAAAATTTTTATGTATCCAATATCCAACTATAATGCAATGTGAAATATCTCTCGTTGTCAGTGTAAGTTTTATTTGAATTTTTGCTAAAAAATTACATGCGTCAGAGTCACATAAACCTTTAGCCCATTGATAGCTGACTACGTGGATTATAGAGATATTTTCTTCTTATCGCAGTTATTTTATTGCATTATATGAGTAAATAATATGCAATGAAAGTTTGTTCATTAGTATTCTGCTTATTAGCACCAATTGCAAAACTGTTTACACTTGTTCGACTATCAAATTAACTATTTATGCATCATGTAATAATCATGCGATTAATCCAATTGCATGTATGAAAACTATAAATAAATTGAATAAACTTTATTGTTTGTTTTATAGTTCAATAGGTTTTAGGTAATACGTTCTCCTAGTCTTTCTTTAGACTGCACAGTCTGCATGTTATTTTATCTGGTGATTAAGGGTCATATATTTAACTGCCTCATATTCAAACAATATGTACATGTACAAGGGGAAAACTATCTCAATCGAATTGAATAAATGAATCATGTTTCAAAAGCTGTGTGATTCGCAGAAACTAAAATTATCCACTTTCTGATTCAATGAAGATAACACGTAAATTCCATTCGTTTTTTAAGTCGAAGGGAAGCAAGGCAGATGTTATACAAAAAGCCAAGGTAGACATTACACTTTTTGTCCAAACTTACCTTTTGGTGATAGTGATGCAATTATGCAATTCAGCCAGCACTGCTTCGTCTATAGGGAACAAAGTACCTAACGTCACCATTAATAAATATTCCTTACTTCACATTAGAACTCCCCCTAATACATCCATAACTACCAGAGGACTAGAAACCAAGTCGTCACATTATGAGATTTCTAGTTTTCTATCCCAACACTCTATTTTCTACTTAAAATTTCTTCGTAATATCACAGCCACAAAGCCTCCTCCCGACCAAAAAAAATAACAAGGTTGACTCATTCTCCAAATAAATCTGGACCATGAGTGTACACACAACTGTTACCAATTTACCACACAGCCAACAGCTAATAAACTAAAATCTATACTGGATACGTACATAGTTTCTCGATAGTACAACGGAAATGAGTCACTTCGCAGGAAAAAAAAGTTGAAAAGAATGCAGACATGCCCAGAGCTCAGCTTTTGCTTTTAAGTAGAATACTCACAACCAAAAAGACCCAAAAAGTACACGTCAGGGGAAAGGGTTATGAAACGGCGCTACAATGTCTAGCTGAATTTGCCCATTACATTCCACTTGAATAATCTCCCCACTAACCGATATTCCTTCTTAGAAAAAACATGTTTCACAACAACTGACAGAGTAGTTAAGACAAGATTGCCTTTCTACGTTTTGGTCCACACACACTTGAAGGTGTACGTGGAAAAGCAAAAGTTGTGCAGTGCACAAATATATTATTGACTGAAAGTACTTTCATGTTAGAACAAAGGATAAAAGATTATGCGCGCTACTAAACGAAATTAGGTACCTATCCCCAAACAACCTTCGAGTTCCCAGAATTCTACAGTAATTATCACCATTCCTAAAACAATAACATCCTCTTTCCATATATGAATTAATAGTTCTTGTATGAAGTAAACTTATGAGTTCAGACTTATTTGCATATGTTAGCTAATAATTTATATAGAAAAGTCAGCAACATAATTAAAAATTACTCTGCAGAAAAGCATGTAACCCTTCTTTCATTATATTTTATTTCATTGTCCCTTATAATTAGCTTGCTACGAGGTATTCATGTTACGTCAACTAATTTAGCCCCCGTATCTTAACCACACTGACGTTACTTAATTGAGACTTGAAAAGTTAGTGGGAAACAAAAGCTAATACTTATCATGGACTTGGACTACTTACTTTATTGTCAACTTCAGCAGAGTTTATTAAAGGCTTTCATTTCAACGACCTAATTTTCAACATTCTTCCAGCTGAGCAGAGAAACGTCTTTTGTCTTCTTCCTTTTGTATAATTTTAATAAGAATCGGCTAATAATAATTCTGCTATTTCTTAGTAAAACCTTTTTTTTCGCAATCTCAGCAAATAACATGCATTCTCATGACGGAAAAGAAAACTACCATAAACCCCCCAACCACATAGGAATGCTAGTCCTAATGGAATGCTGATAATGATAATGATGCTGCAAACATGTTCCCACTCTGGTGAACAACGTGATCTGTGGTCTGATATTTTCTCGGAAACGGAAACCTCTCGTTTGAAAAATGATACCACTCCATGCCATCGATGGGAGAAAGCTGATACGGACATAAACTGTAAAATATACATTACGTTTGTGTACATATGTATTGTTACACTAACTAAATGCTATTACATACAATACTCTGCCTGTGTCTACCTGAAAAAGCAGCTATCTCCATTCTTTTATAATAAAAAATCCATTACAACAACTTCTCCCTCCTTTCTTTCCAGGAACATGTCCTTCACATGAACATAATTCTGAGATTTGTATCGAACGATATATTTTTTCACGAGTGTTTTTTTACTTTTGAAATTTCTTAATAACTAAAGTGTAGGATGTTGATGCACAAACATGTCTATTTTTACTAACTTCCCGAGTTGAGCATTTCATGTCATGCAACAAAAAAATACTTCTTAACAAAGCAACGTGAAAAAAGTCCAGGCATTCGCACTGATTGAATACCCGTACAAGCTATGTTTTACGCTAAAAAACACTTTACATCATCCATCAACAAACTCTTTGGGAAGAAAAATGAAAATCACGTTGCAGAAAAATGTGATGAAATGATGGAAATCACGATGATTATAATGCAGAAGGAAACCAGTCAACCAAACTTATTTTTATCAGACATCAGGCAGTAGTTTTCCGTTCACTTCTATCATCTATACTAACATTATTGAGTATCCGTTCATTCATTCGTTTACTAAGATAGAGTCTGAAGCATACATAGATGTAAAAAACATATATAACTTGTAAAAATTTATATTTTATTACGTTTTTCATAATATTTCTATTTTTTATCACTAGTAGTTGGTAGATGCACGATGTCATGATACTATTCACAAGGTAAACGAGCAAGCAGGAAGTAAGAAAATACAAAACTGATTTTATTTTCATCTTAGCATGCAGTCTTACACGATGCGGTGTCGAAATAAAATCACCGCATCCAGGCAATTCAAATCCTGCTTCAAGTTACCTTAACATCTTATCAGTAAAACTGCAGAGAGACATTCATGCAGTGATTTCAAGAAATTACTCCATGAATTTGAAATTACAATCATGATGAAATAACAAGACAAACTGCCGGAACATTCAGAGAATATTTATTTTTATCTCTTCTCTTTTATTCCATGAAGAATGCAAATACAGAAGGAGCAAAGCAAAAGGAAAAAAGAAACACAGCAAAACGACAATAGCTTGTCATTTATGAATTTCTTTTGAGTTCCATAGGACAACCTCATGATTTTTTAATTTACTTTATTCCATTCCATTACGTGTAAGCAAGCGCATAATCAAAATGTATACAGTAAACATTTATCATAAACAGAAGATAAAAAATAGCATTGCAAAACCAGTGAATTAGGGAGAAGTAGAAGAAAATCTAAAACTACGCATCTGTTTTCCTTTTCGTATGTATGTTAACTTGAGTTATCGCCCTCAGTTTTAGTGTTTAAGGTATAAAGGAAAAAGTACTCGCTACGAGTGAGCTGCAAGCAACATTCAATTCCTTTATCGTTCGCGTTCCTTGCAAAAATGGAAGCCCCAAGGACAACACAACAAACAAACACCCCAAAGCAAATTTCTTTTGAAGAAGAACAAGAACGGAACCAACTCTACGAGAAACACAAAACAAGAACGTTTTCTTCCAAGAAAAACATAATAAAACAACTAAAAGTCAAGTCACATATAAGAAGATAGAATGGAATACGCGACAAACGAACCCTTATGCTTTCTTAGAATCGGAGGGCAAAAAAGAAAAAGAATTCAAGAGCTTTGCTTGGGTGCTCATCACTGATCACATTTTAGTCATGCATACATCCCGGCTACGCTATCGTAACTGCTTACAAGATGCTAACCCTGATAATCCTGCACCATGTGACTTTTGTACCCTGTTCCCTTCTTTTTTCAATAACGTCCAGTATGCCATCATCATTGTGACTAATGCAATATTTTTTCCCCAGCGAAATGTTTCCATTTTATGAAATCTACTGTCTTTTTGAATCCTTATCACATTTACAAAGAGAGCCATCAGATCAGAAATGAGATGGTGATCATGAAACTAGACTAAAGGATATTCAAGTGATGATAATAATGCAATGCAATTTCACACTATAGTCAACCCAACATCTGCAATGCAGGTACCCTACATAACGCAAAAACACAAGTCTCTCTCAAACACACTTATTTCTGTTAGCAGTCAACCGTTCGTTTTGTACACAACACAGTACTTTGGTAGCTTTTCTAAAAAAGTTAAATGTAAAAACATGTGCGAGAGAAAGAAAATGGAAACACTCGAAAAGTACAAAAGAACAGAGCAAACCATCATCAAAAGTTTTAAGGATTTCTCCGCTATAAGCAAATCATCACAAATAAGACGAAGTAAAGTTCTTTATACTGTTGTTTTAATGCTTGTTCTCCTTCACTCCTTCAACAATAAGATAGGAGCACTTCTTCAAAAGAACCAATTCAAACTTTACATACATCTACATCCCGTTTACTACCATGTTTTTTATTCTGCAAGTTGAAATAATCGGTCTCGTTATTCGTAGCCTTAATTTTATGATGATCATAAAAACGTCTTTTTCTTTATTTCATAATCGTAATAAAACGGTTTTAATCTTTGGGCTAAGGACAAATTAAAAATCACAATCAAACTGGATTTTAACATAAAATCAAATTCATACATGCATAATTGAAACTTTAGTATCAGTCCTCTTAACGCTCAGAGACTAAGGAAATCCCAACAGAAAGATTAGAAGAGGAAGAAACGTCGGAAAACGTAATAATATGCATATTTATCACTCTGGCTTGTATTTGCAGTTTTCATTACTGCATTACAATTCTCGAACAGCTCTTTTCTGGGTCATTATCGTATTACTACTTTCCTCAAATATAAACTTATCCCAACTCCCAATGACGGTAATTTAAGTTACAGCTCTTGTCTCTGTTAATGGCTTTATCAACACAATATGGCCTATAAATAAAAACATGCTTGACGTGATTGTACATTAAGATTACCATCAGGGTGATCTGGTATCACATTAAGTAGCCAGTCAGACCACACAATTGTATTCAGTACTAAGACGTTAAAAAGAAATTGCATGCTACATAATTTTCAATTTACTTCATCATCATCATTCATCCTCATAAAAATCATCAAAGACTCTCCCGACAATTTTTTTAAAACAAGCACAGCTTTTATGGTAAATGGCGATGGGAATTTATTTTCTCGTTTTCATTTTCATGTGTGACATGCCCTTGTTCCGTTTTACGTTCAACCCAAAACAAGACTTTTCAACTTTTAAGCGTTTCACTTCAATGCAAACCTTGTCAAGAAAATTGAACTTGTCCACAATTTCTTTTCATATATTCTTGTGGCACCAAACTAGTCGCTTGAAAGGTGCAGTGCATGACCCATTTTCAGTGAAATTTTCGGGTTCGTTTTAGCATCGTTTTTTCATAATACATTGTTGATTGTTGGTTCAGTTAAATAATAAAAAGCTCTCTTCAATGGCACGAAACACGCACACGTACATTTATGTATGTGGTATGTGTGCATAAAAGTAAGCCATAATGATGATAGCGATTGTGGATAATAGTATGTTATGTATTATAACATAATATTAAATACATACAAGAAGACCAGTTTAATTGCTACATATTCGGTCTTATGATGTTTTTGCATGATCATCATTGGGAGAACTAAAACCTTTTGAAATCATAATAACAAATTTTACCATGCACTACCTATTAACAATAAAAATGCCCGAGGACCTTCATCCCTTTATTCCGTTTCATACAAATTGCTTCTATAACATTTCTACCACCATCCTTCCTCTTTCCTCTTCGTCACAGTCGTAGACAACCAGCCATTCTCTCCGTTTTTCCTTTGCCAAAATAATAAAATGTAGCTTCAACTACAAATATGCCAATGTAAATATAACAGCAAAACTCTTCAAAACAGGCATTCTCATTGAAAAGATTTTTATTACAACAATACTGAATACTAACTACAGCAAAGCAACAAAGCAATTGTAGTACAAAAAAGAATCAACAGCAGAGAGAGCACCAGTTTGCATATAAAATACAAAAAAATCATAATAGTCACAATCAAAAAGGCAAGGACAAGGGCATTGTAAAAGAATGAGGTAGAACATTTTGCTCTGTAAAAAAATAAAAGCTCTATGCCACAACATGTTCTCAAATTTGGGTATTTTTTCGACAGATTTTTTACAATGCGGCATAGAACAAATAGTAAAAAAAACTACGACATGGACATGAATCATCATCATACCATCATCGTTCTCCGTTTACGTTATTCGCTGCTGCTTACATACTGCTGATGATGTGATAGTAAAAATGACGATGGAGAATTTTTATACAATTTATGCAAGCAATATGAAAATGTACTTATTTCGGCTCTAAATATACATATGTAATTCTCTGTACGAGTATCAAGACATGTTTACTGGGAATGTGCAAAAATAAGCTTTTTAGGTAGTACAGTAGGCAGTAACATTGCATGTCATTCATGCGAGTGCCTTGCTTGCCATGCTTGTCCTGTCAATCGAATTCAACCAAATAACCCTGAGAATACATTTATGATGTCCTAAAAGGTGAATAGTTTTACGTATGTTACAAATGTGTGTGTGTACTGTACACATATGCCACATGTAAGTACATATATGTATGTCTACCTTTTACCTCCACCATCCTCACCACCAAACAACTCCAAAATAATAATCGTTAGAAGGTCTCACAGCTCCACGTGTGTATCCATAAACGCTCTATTCACAGCGAACCGTCGTCGTCATCAAGTAAAGTAAGCCAATATGCTTCAACTACAATAATACAACAGCAACCATTTCTTTCTGCAATCGTCTTGATGAAATGTAATAGTTCATACACGCGTTATAAACTTTACCTTATCTATCCACTATCTGTTCTACCAGCAAACTATCCTTGTTTTGTGTTAGTTGCCAACTGCCGTGAGATAATTAGGAATTACGACATTCGCTAGCTTTTAAGGAAAGTCGCATAGTATTCTAAACAACTACCAGCACAATTTTTCCATACTACTGCAAAAAAAAAACCAAAAAGAATTTCTTTTGCTCTTCTCATCGCTCGATCACATGACTATGACTCACGTATTATGGCCATCCATAATTAAACTTTAAGAATTTTTTATGAAAGCTTAAATGGTCTATAGCCGACCGTAGTTTTATAGAAGCTCGTATTTCCATATAACTTAGAAAAGCAGACTTTAATGGTAAATAAACTATTATTTCATAATCTTGAATGAATTTCATTGGTTTAGCATTTGAAATAATTTTTCTCTGAACTAATACATGTATGCATACCAAGTAAATTTAAATTCCTTCCGCATTCGATTTTTTTTAAACACCTATCAGCTCACCGAGCTCACCTTCACAGTCAATCTTCGAAATATCTTTGTCAGCACTTCTTTTTACTCACAAAAAAACTTTTTAAAATTTACTCCAGAGAAGACGAAGCCTATTTTAAATTCCATTTTTATGTCACATTTCATTTTCCATTATTGCTACGATGCAGCTTTTTGTCACAAACGTCCATCTCGTAAACGTGATGTCAACGTAATCATAAATTATGCATTTTATTCTGCGTCATCATACACCACTTTTTATGTCTCAGTCTCACGAGGCACGACAATTGATGTATGCTTGCTTGTTGGGAGTACCCCTCTCCATTTTTCCCAGTTTGGTAGTTATAGTTGTTGGAATGGAATCGACTGCTACTACATAAAGCATCATCGATTCAATTTAGCCAAGCAAAAAGTGTAAACACAAGCGTAATCTTTAGCACCTATGTCACATTTTATGCCTAATAATGTTTTATCCTCTTTGCGATTTCCCCCCACCCCCGCCTTCTTTTCCTTTCTTTTAATCGTGACCACCAGCAAAAACTCCTACACGCTTCCTCCAAAACAACGTTGAACGTGTCAGCTAGCACACATTCTATATCAACTACCATATGATAGATAAATGATAAATTCATTCTAAAAGCTATCATTGATACTACGATATAATATGCTTGAATGTGTGCCACATGCCACACCAGTATTAAATCACGCCCAATCAATTTTGGACGTGTAATGCAGTCGAAAGGACCCTCCTGCAATAAATAATATGACAATGAAAAAATAAAAATTATAAGCGTATGTAAGCAATATATGTTGAAAGGAGCTTCATATTGGAATATAACCTTCGGATATAAAACGCGAATAATATTCCCTCATCATCATCACTCTCGTCGCCATAATCATGATGACTCTGAGAATTTGCAAGGACGCATCAGCAACACACGGTCTTATATGCTTTCAATAGATTGTGCTTAAAAGACAAATTCATTTAATATCATGCATCATAAAGTAAAGAGCAATGTAACGAAAACTTAATAAATTTTTAAACAGATGCATTCCCCATTATAGACTTTTTTGTTCCAATCCATCCAGTCAGCGTGACTCTGCTACAACTACGAATCTACAAAACAATACTTAAAACGACGACATTCAATCCAGTCATCAACGTCACTCCGTCACTCTATCCAATGCAAACTTTAGATGATGTGCCAAGTATTAAAACGTATGTTTAAATTGTAAGTATTGCAATGCAGCAACATCAGTAGTTTATTTTTCCACTACCTTGGTTTTCTTTAAAAGTACTCCACTCCACTCTGCTATCATACCATAAAGAGTAAAATCAATTTGCGAAAAATACATACAACAGCGAACCAGTATAGTAACCAGTCCAAGCAAACCAAATCGTATTTTTATGAGCTATCAAATCAATCGAATTGTTCAATAAGAAATGAACCAGTGCACAGGTTAAAATCGTCCAAGGTTTTTATATGTTTTTGCTATTCATGTTACATGTGTGCTTCAGGTTACGTGATAAAATGAATACGCATACACATTCATAACACATAGACCAGCCTATTACCAAAAATCTATAAAATTCACGTCCATATAATCAACCATATCACAAAACAGTTCCCCCTTTTAATTACCAACACATGCAATAGCTCCGCACTACTATTAGAAATGCAGTCCTATTTTTTATGTTCATTATTTTTCAATAATTTTTTTTATGATAATCCAAATCCTAAGCAAAAATTCGCTGCACCAATAAACCTGCATGCAACTAACGACTAACCTGACTAGTGAAAACCTGAAACAATCGATTAAGTTACATTTATGTTGTATGCATGCGGTTGTTTATTATGAACACAGCACATTCTATATTTTTTATTTGATAAAGCCAATCATTAGAAACAAATAAAAACTAGAATAAGACGTACTTTTTGATTTCATATTTTTTTTAACAATCAACAATGCATGAGATGATCAGCATCATTACTTGGCTCTTATGAAGAAGCTGTGCAACTGCTTTGTAAATTTTACATTTTTTTCTTCGTTTCCCATACGAGCGATGATGATGATGATTTTCTCTGCCAATATCTTCACGTCTATTGTAAAACGTACATAATTCTACGTGCTTTTCTACTTCCCACACGATAGAATCATCATCAATACGAAATACAAGCAATAATCGCAATCAGGGAAAACCTTCTTCAAATAATCTTTAATCTCTCGTGTATGTAGTATATCATCAATTTTATATGAAATAAATTGTGATG
Source organism: Entomobrya nivalis (assembly GCA_034695485.1). Classification (NCBI taxonomy): domain Eukaryota; kingdom Metazoa; phylum Arthropoda; class Collembola; order Entomobryomorpha; family Entomobryidae; genus Entomobrya; species Entomobrya nivalis. The sequence continues at coordinate 12,704 of JAQFZH010000857.1, forward strand.
GATGGATCAGTTGGATAAAACCTGTATGATTTTTTGTTGTTGCTGTTACGTTACATTGCGGCATGTAATGCATGCATGCATATCATTCATGCCTCCATTATTGCATTAGAAAAAGTACTTCCTGATTGTGATTGTAAATTCTTCTCTCACAATGCAAACCACATCATCATCAATTCAATGCCGTTTCTTGTGTAGCATAGGTTTGTATTTTTTTGCTACTATTTCTATTTGAAATATCATGTTTCTCCTTTTTACTTAAATAAGAATAACAACAAGAGATGCCGTTCTTGATGATAATGATTACTTTTTACTGGCAAAAGAAGAAGGAAATAAAAAAATGTGATTCTAAATTCGAGTAGTCATATACAAAAGCAGCATCAGTAATTTATAAATGTATGAAAGTCAGTCAAGCAATTCCAATTTTTACGGAGGAAAACATTGTTTCATTCTAAAAAGCCAATGTATGAATTATGAATGCTTTCATACTCCGATTACTTGAAAGAAATACAAGCAAAATGAAAACTAACACAGTGCTTTTTTTTCCACAGAAAGTATATCCATATCCGCCAATTTCAATAATCTTGCAGTTTCCATCTTTTGTTATCTTGCTTTGCTATCGATAATTTCCGGTTTATAACTTCATAGTGTAAAATGGGATGGGAGCCGGCATGAAAAAATGAACATATGAGAAACATGCATATCATACTAATGCAAGTTTTGCACTGTAGTAATTGCAATTAAGAAGTACTCAGTACTACAAGGAGATGCATGATGATGATTTACACAGTTCAGTTCACATGAAGAAGCCATTAAACTTATCGACGAAAATGCAAGAAATTTTAAAGGAAAAGTTAGTCCTTGTAAATGTATGAGAGTACGAATAAAACATGTAAAATGCAAAGGCTCGGCCAACATTTCAAAAAAATTCATAAAAAAAAGTATTTTTGAGCAATTTTTAAAAGAATTTTATATTTTTATTATAGAATTTAATTGACTCTCCAACATCTGCCCAAAAATCAAAATATTAAATATCCAATCATTCATACGCACAAAATAAAAATATTAAAAATGTAAAAGGGTAAGAACTACAGTAACTGCAAATTCTATCACGTAAACGTTCACTACACCACACAACCACCAACAAACACCACCACCGACCATCATACATACCACCTGCTCTGCCCATCCAATCAAATCCCACCGTGACCCCAAATCTGACCTCTGAAAACAATCAAGTCAAAAGTGATCTCCTCCGATGGAAAAAGATCATCATCCTCGGGAACACTCCTTGAGTAACAAGCAAACTTTAAAATTTTCCCCAGTTACCTTTAACTGATATTTTAAAAGCTTGTAACTGTCAATTATCAATTGGATGTTGATGCTGATGATGTTGTGCTGTGGTTAGTTGTAATACAGCTCCAAATGTCGTACCAGACCATGCATTTACACGAAATTTAATATTCAAAACGCTGCAAACACAGCTCTGGTACTCATCTGAGGCCATAACATGTTGAGTTTAAGTGAGACTTCTCTTTGACAGATTGATTGAAAGAGTGTTGGCCGAACCGAAAACCACCTTGCTTTCGTGCTTTTCTATGTGCCTTACTAGATGATGGCGACGATGAACATGATGATGATGAAGACCACATAATGGTAAATGATGTGTTTGCGAAAAAATACTATTTTCCCAATTGCCACCAAAAACCGGAACTTGAAGAGAATGATGGTGATTTGATTACAGCCTTTCAGTCAAATCAAGCTCCTCGAAGAAAATACATGAAGAACAACAAAATAGGAAAAAGAAATATCCGCCATATAAGCGACGTGGTGTCGTGTACAGTAGCTTAATGGCGATGATGACTTGAATTACTTGCTGTTATGCATTCCGTTAACTTAGTTTATTTTTCGCACCGTAGTGTAGGTATAAATTAATTAAAATAGGAAAAGGCTAAAACCAAGGGGCTTGAAGAGAAAGAATTTTATAGGAAGTGTGTTCTACTCAGGGCTTAAGATTCGAATGAATTGAAGGACTGAAACAAGGAATTAGTTATTCTCTCATTTCCTATTAGACACGCCACCAGATATCTATTGGCATGATAGCCCCTACACATACTACCACCTATTTTAAATGAGATGCTCCTTTTCTATCCCAAATTTCAAAGTACGTGATTGTGCAAAACCGAAAAATTTTCTTCTCTTTTACATTACACACCTATTACATTTCCGCCTCAATGAAACCAGGAAATAATTTAGCAACTTAGAAAAAGTTTAAGAGTTGCAGAATACATGTTTTATGCACTCCCTACTTACTTAATAGCACACGAGAACGGTACAAGAAAGAAAAAAACTTGAAAATCAACTCTTTCACTCACTAAAAGCCCCAAATGAAAAAATAATTGATGTGGAACGAACCATCATCTTTTTTTCTTGTAAATCGTACAGTACGTGAATACTATGTAATCTCGCAAATCATCACCATCGGATCAGAAATCAAAGATCTCCCTTCCTTTCTAAATTAACAATACATACGTACATAATATCGCATACGTGTTTACACATATCATTTACAATACTACAATGTAATACATAAAAAGAAACAATACCGACCGACCGGCTTTTTTTACTAATAATCATGAAAAATTGAAGCAACAGAATAATGGTAATCTACTTTTGCGAGGACATGATGAATAAGACCAATACAATTTAAGGATACATAAACAACATATATTCCGTCTGCATAATACTCATCTAATCTACCCTATTACATATTGCATGGACAGAAAATATTTTACAAAGCTGATTTAGATTTTATAAATAAATAGCACAAGATAGTTGAAGGATAAAGGTAGATTGTCACTTGGAAGGAGAATATATAATTTAGGGTAAAATAATAACTTGTCGAAAATTCTTCGGCTTTGATCCTGCTTGTGATCCCCTCTCTTATATTTAACTAGCAAATGGCGCACCACACGAGAAACAGAATAAATTGTCAAAATAGTCAGTAAAATTGGGGGAAAGAGAGCTAATTATGATGAAAAACGGGTATTAAGTGACTGAGATACCACCAGCTGTGTTCACTCGACAAATTACAACACGTAGCGAACTCAGAGTGGTTCCCAATCACTCAGTCCCAATGTTAATTGAAAACTCTTTCTCCCCCCACTAGTCCACCGGTATGTTGCGAGTATTACAATTATGGGATAATTGTAGAAAAATTCTCCTTTTCCACCATGATGATGAGTAGGTACTAGGTACAATAAGCAGATTTTTTTCCAAAGATGAAGTCAATGAGAAAGTAGAAAAGGAGAAGAAATATTCATTCTGAACTGATTGGTACGTCACTTGAAAAACAACAGACAGCTAGACTTGCTTTGCTCCTTCCTTACTTGCAGCAGAAGAAGGAAATGGAATTTTCTAAACTGAATCTTGTCAACTGCTTCTTATCTCCTTCTCTTGTGAGCTCTGAGCTGAAAAAGAATTTCGTTTGTTTTGTGACACACAACATCATACAAAACATTTATACTCACACAATCTTTCAGGCAAACAAATAAAAAAATAAGAATGACTTGTAAAAAATATTAATTGCTAAAATAATAAATTTTCGCATTCGTTCACCCTCAACTGTCAACAATATCTTGTAAATTTTTATATGCAATTTTTCTAACTGGCTTACTCAGTACAATATTTTAAAATAATAACTCATAAAAATATATTAATAATTAAAATATAATATATGGCTTAAAATACAAAAAGCACAAGAATTTTCTCAGAACTTCCTAAGTGCCAATGAGCTCAAAAATGGGACCAAGACAGACAATATAAAATTTGAAAATAATGACATACTAAAAATTACAACCAAGCTATTATGTAGACTAGACAAAAAAATGCTTTTAAAGAGCAAATACGATTTTTTGGTACAAACACAATACGACATTTGATATTTTCTTGATACATATGCTAAAAATATGATTCCATGCAATACGTGGTGAGAAAAACTTAACGCCAAAATGTTCTCTCTTCGTACTTGCGATATTCTTAATTATTAACAATCGAATCGTCCTTGTCCAAAAAAGCTCTCTCACAAAATATTATCCTAGTTGTTATTTCACTGACCACAAAGCCTACACTGACTTGACTTGCACTTTTTTGGGGGAAAACGTCATTCACAAAAGTTCTTTGAACGATGATAATCTGCTGAATATGCTTCAACAAACGCTGCCAAGTCACCACTCACAACATATTGCATTCTTCGCTTCGCAATTTTTGCATGCACAAAACTAACTAATCCGTAATATAAAAAGGCACGCATACCAAGTACAGCAATACACGGTCTTCACAAATAATATATGTGGTAGTAGTAGGTACCAACCAGTAATGTATTTTTTTTCTTTACCACGTCGCAACACATAAGAAACCATACTAATACGATACGAGCCTATATAGAGAATTATGCGAATGTATGAAAAAAAAGTGTGACGTGACGTGTTCTGCTGCGATGTGGTGTGTGGTGCAATACATCATGCAAAAAAAAATCTCATTCTTTTTTACCATTTTGCTTACATGATGTCCTCCAATCTCTTTTCTTCATTTTCCTCTTTCATGTAACACTAACTACCATACTTACTGCCTGTCTAAAACTCATCTTCCTTTTTCATCATCATTATTATTATCATCATTACATATTACATTACACTTAACTCAAGCAGTTCTGCCAACTCACATACAAATATGGTGTACTGTACAGAAAAGCTTTTACTTCTCAATTTTTTTCTCATGCCTTCTTAACGTTTTCAAGTAAGGTACTCGGCTGCTCTACTGCTTTACAATTCACAAGGTGAGATAAAAAAATATTGGATTGCACACACATTATTGCAACACACATTTTATCGTTTTCAAACTCTTTCAGCTCAATTCAAACTACAAAACCATAAAAATGAGCAAGAAGAGCAAAGTACCTTTCGTTTGGAACTCTCTTCTTTATATGTTTTTTACTACCAAGCAAACTTCTCTCCTTAAATGAAACCGTGTGAGAAGCTTTTAAAAGAATAATCATGATGCCGATGCATCGATGCAAAAGATATATCATACAACTAAACTTCTAACAACAATGATAACATTGTGGCAACAATATAATGATCGTCCGCAATAGGCAAGAGATGAAAGATTTTAAGCTTGTCATTATTGCAATGCATCACTACTATTTGAACACGTATCTCATGTAAGACACACTACATATTGTTCTTACATCCTTTAAGATTCCTTTCACAGGGATAAAAAACTACTAAAGCCGTTAACCCTTTCTTTCTTCTTTCTATAAAATTCCCTCCGTATTCTTTTTCTTCTTTGAATGGCTGATGCCTTTTCAATATTAGCAACACAGTGAACAGCACCGCTTACTGTTATTATTTTGCTTAGAATCTCAGTTTATTCTATTCAAACATACAAACTCCTGTGAAGTTAAGCCAGTCGCTTGCCTGACTCTGTCTTGGCTCCTACTGGTATTGCCCTCGGTGCTGAGCTGCGGTTCTGTAGCACCTTCTTTTCTTGCAAACATGAATAACACAACTATTGCAAAAGCTTGTTTGCCATTATCCCTATTTTTCGTGTCCTCAACTTTTTCAAATAATAAAAACATTTAACTACCCTTACTATGATGTGAAGTGAGGTCCTTACATATTTAGCATTCGCAAGCTTCTTTTTTTACAATATTGCAATCTGTTGTAATGTAATGATGTTCACTTCGTTCAGTTGGCGATTAGTTCAACTCAAACTCAGGTAATGACCAAGAGAAAACTGTACTTCTTCATTTTACACTCACTTCCCGACTATACTATGCTACCAACTGTCTTTGTTTACCGCTTCAAAGATTCTTCATTCTCGCATCTTCTTTGCATCACACAATGCCATCATCAGCAACAAAATGATGTTAATGATACAAAAGGGAACGCTTACCATCTTATCCTTATTCCTAATGATTATGATGATGATTTTTACGTTACGTTATCGCTTTTTCTACCTTATTCCTCTTATTTTGTAAAAGTATCTTGTCAGATAGAAAGCCAGATTAAGTGCATGCCAAAGCTGGTTGTTTGTGGTAAGGTACATGTACACGTACTACTCCAAAGTGTATGCTTAACGAACACCTCATAGTTCAGGTAAAGTTCACCTTCATTATTTACTTATTTTACAAGAAATAACGCAATTCACAAATCGCAGCACAAAAAAAAAATTATTCTCACCCTCTCCCCATTATAATATCGTGTGGCATGGTAAATGGTGAGAAGAGTTGCAGGTAGAATAGAGGGCACACGGGTTTTGAACAAGCCATATAACATGCCACACACGGGTCATGTGCCAACTTAACTCACCTGCTTGACATGACAGTCGAAATACCCCTATAATTCCCTATTTTATACACACATCTGCTCTTAACGTAAGCTGTGATGATGAAACCACGAAGCACACACAAACGTTAATAAGGTAAAATAAATGAATATTATGATGAGCTGAATGAACATTAGTTTTCCCCCGTGCTTTCAAGATTTAAAAAAATGAATGAATGGTGAGAATTTTGCATACTACCTACACAGAAGATATAAAGATGAGAACACAGAGATAAGACAAGTTTCATTATTTTTGAAGAGAACAATTATAATGCACACGTAACGAAACTAATTTAAACCGTTTCAAGCCAGATTTTATAATTAACGTGGTCACCGTATTTGAGTTGGAAAGAAAAAATTGAAAAAATGAAGGAAAAACAGAAGATCACAAGAATAAGAAGAATATGAAACTTACAGCCGTGAAGTTGTCGCGTCACTGCTCTCATCTCCTTCAATACGGTAGATTTTTCCATACATCACATATTCAAACGAGTCAGCACGGGATGGGCCAGTGTCCAATGGGCTCCACTCATTGCTCTCTGCATAGCCATCCTCACGTAAAGTTGTTGCCAGCACTAAACGGAATTTGTCACCTATACAATCCACAAAATATAATGTTTCATACATTGACCAAATAACGCAAGATGTATCATAAAAATATTAAATGTCCTCCTCATCGATTTTTTACTATTTTAAACATTTAAAACCCTCAAAAGTGTTACATGCAAAGCTACATAATATTTATTTACCCAGGTCCATTGGATATATCCAAGAATTGATGTCCAGAATAAGGTCCATCTTGAAGGACTCACTTTCGCAATGAAGGCGACTAACTGCAAGAATTAAAAATAAAATCAAGATTAGAATTATCGACTTCCAGTTTTTCGATTACTTGGAAAAATTCTGGAGTCATTTTTTATTCAAGAATGTTACGCAAAATAAGGAGGCAGTTAAGTCTATGTAAGTCTTGTTCGAATGTCGTATGCTATGGAATTTCTACTTTCTACTTTTGTAATTGAAATCACAGACTTGACAATTATGACATACTTACAGATTACAGACCCATGAACTCTAATGTAAAATACGGAATTCAAAATAGTATCGTCGAGAACTGGTCTCTCACTTGAAAATCAATCTCGAGATACCAGTACATTATAAAGCCGCTATAATAGCTATCATGGAAGCTCTGTATAACGTTCGCATACCTTGCGGAATCCAGGTAAACACAGGAATAATCTATGATTTATTTATGGGTAAACAAAAATGGAAACTATTTCTCCTCCACAATAACTGAAAAAATCTAACAAGCATACGGTTTTCAGGTCGTGGGTCTTTATATATCTCAAGTCTGTGGCCGAAAATAGTATCGTCGACAATCAGTTCTGCAATGGCATAAATTACGATTTTCGACATTGACTGCTAAAACTGCGTACATTTATACCTAACATTCTACCTATGTACGTATGTCAAGTCTGTAGTGTTACTGCCATTTTCCTCCATGCATTTCATATTTGACAGTTTTACGTACGTCCGACCATTTTTCTGCGATGGCGATAACTACAAGAGAAGCTGACAAATGTACCGAAATTTTATACGGTATTATACCCCGAAGTCTAACATAAAAATATGCCAAAGCATTTTGTCTTAGCTCTTTCTACTTTGGAGTAAAGAGTCCAACTTCAAATTTAAACTTGACATATGTTTGTTACATAAGGAAAAAAAATTTTAGTCAAGAAATAGTATAAAATGGTTTCATTTTAAGTAATCACTTGGACTTACAAGCGAACCAATTTTTAACAGTAAAAGACATGATTTTCGTCTATATTTGATTTTGGACATCCAAGTATATTTTTTCGCTAATTTTGGAATATTTTGCTTTTTGAGCTCTCAACCTTAAGCGTGAATCAAGGTGAAATATATTTGGCATTCCAGATTTCGTAATAATGGTTTAAACTTTGTTTGTGCAGACCAACATTCTTTACTATATCGCATCTCGCCTACACGGTTTCCGTTTTAGTGCAAAATGGTAATACTTGATGTGTAGCTTCTGCTGTAGCTATGTGATATCAAACGTTCCACTTTCACCCAATTTTAGTTTGAGCTGATGAAAATGCCTATGTACTTTGCAAAAATTCTTCATTTAAAGCGTTTAAAAAATATACGAGCAACTAATGTAGACTGACACAATTATAATCTTAGTCCGCGACGAAATACGAAATTACACTAGAAATTCATTAAATTTTCAAGGACTTCGACCAAATTAAACGTATTTTTGTTAACTGCACATAATGCACTTCCTATTTTGAGCTCACGTTTTAGACCAACCACATAAACAATTTCTCATAAGCTCTTCTGAATAAAAAATGCGCCCATATTACTGAAATCAAAAATATACTACAATAATTTATAATGATTCATTACTTATTTCTGTTCTGACTATGTCATGTCCATGTCATCCTACTTTTCTGCTGAGTTTGTACCATTTACTTCTTATAACCATATGGACAACTTATACAAAAGTGATTATCAATAAAATTCTCAATGGTCAGTCAGTCAGAATTCTCAATGTCATCACAAATAAATTATTAAACAAATCCCAAATCAAGGCTATCTTTTTTATCGATATGATATCGATTTTACACATACATGCTTCTACGTGAACCAGGTTCAAGTGTAATAATTTGTTTCAAACTTTTTGATTAAAACTTACTCTACTCTCCATCATTTTTACGACGATGCCTTGCTGGAATTATATCCAACTCTCCTCAAAAATGACAGCAGCAGACGCATTGCTGTTGCACCAGTATCAACCACTAAATACTGCATGGAGAACTCAGAAACAGTCAAGTAATGTCACAGAGACTTTCTTGCTGGCAATGAAAACGATGAAACGATTACGAGTGCATTTTCCTTTTCCCCATATCAGCGAAATATAACTTTACTACGCAGCTTTCTCCACGAAAACTTTTACTGCAGTAGAGCAAGCAACTCAAAAACAAGTCCAAGACTAGTGGCAGCGCAACGTTCTCCGTTCTCAGCTCTGACTTCTGGAACAGTTGGAACGACACTGTTACGCTGTTATTGTTTGGTTGTTGGTAGAAGAGGAAGAAGAGATATTTAGGTGGTCTTCTCTCTCTCTTTCGCACACAGCTCTTCTAGTGACGTTGTTCACGAATTGTGATGATCATAGTCGTTGTCGTAAATGATGATTATACAACTAGACAACAACCTAAACCACAGCAGTGGAAAAAGAAAGAAAGGAAAAACAAAACTGCTGCAGCATAATATTCTTGATGATCAAGTAAAAAGGGAATTCTCTATTCTTCGTGGCATTTCTAAGGTAAAAGCCTGAATTGATGATGATTCTTGCATGAAGAAGGATAAAGAATGTTTCCTTTTAAACAATTTCCTGGTTCTTCTTCTCTCTCAGTTATGTTTGCACGGTTTCACTCGTTTCAGAGGAGTGCAATTGTGAGAGAGGGAGACAAATGACTAGAAGTGTTCCAGAACAAAGTGGAAATGGGATTAGGTCACCAGCTGAAAATGCGAAGTTAACTTGAATGTGGTGTGTTCCATGCTTCTTTCTCCTTTTTTCAGCTAGCTTCCTCCTTTTTCTTCCATAAAAGCAAGAAAATAGCAAAATTTTGCAATATAAGGCCACTTGTCAGTATGTTATATAAAAATAATAATATGTACATGTATGCGCTCGACCTCTAATGCATCTTGCCGATTCTTACCGAAAGAGAAAGAAGAACGTTTTTGGTCAAGTCAAGCCAAGTCAGAAGAGTGAGAAAACTAGAGCAAGGTTGTCAGTAGCACACGCTCCACACACATAGTAGAGGGAAAGGGTAAAACGCGAAGAAAGTATATAAAGTGACCGTAATTTTTTTGCAAATACCATTTAATGTACGAGCAGCAGTAGTCCTCCTGCAACTACCACTTCCATCACGGTTTACATATTTGTTTTACGTGCGACGTACAAAAATGGTTTCACTTTACATTCTTGTGCTGCTGGAGGAAACTCACAAGGGGCTCTCTCTCTCTAACACAATATGGATGAAACTGTGACTGTGCAAGTTAAATTACGTAGTAGTCAGTCGTAGCAACGTCGTAGTTGCTGCTGATTTGGTTGTTTTGTATCACAAAACTCCATTCTTCCAATAATTCCAACGTGTGGTAATAAATACGGATTCAGCTCTGTTCAAAACACAAGAGAACAGCAGGAGCATTCAAGAAGAAGCACGAGCACACGATGGCTTCGCGTGCTCATCGCAGCTAACTTTAGCATATGGTTTTTTATTCGTGGAACCTTAATAATCCTATCACCTTCCATATATACATACGTATAAAAGTAATCAACATAGTATACATACATACATTGGAAATGCATTATAAATGTTACATTTATAATAGCCACACATCACATGGCAAAAACGTAGCTTTAAATTCACATTCTTTAACACAGCACACACCAAAATATTAACAATCCATCCAACTGTGTATACATTCACTCATGTTTTTACACATGCCATCTTTTCATGATATTTATCCATACGCGGCCATCATCATTGTACCTAAGATCTTGTACTTGTACCCATCCTACACCTTTTTTCTCTGTAAGAATATTTTGAATAATAAAGGAGGAACCAAGATGATGTAGGGACGCGTAGTAAAGACCATGCCTTCTCAGTGCCAGAAATCCGAGAAAAACGAAGCAAGTCATAAGATTTGTGTTTGCAACAGGAAAAGCTTTACTGTTCTTGCTTTTATCCATAGTAGTTTACAGAAAAGAAAGATAGAAAACAGTTCGCATCCGGGTGAAATCAATGCGACTTCTCTTTCGCCATTGCAAATGTACATACGTTATTTCTTGCTGCTGCTGCTGAATGCGCTGACGTCAAGCGTGGGAGTTTGGATTGTGTATGCACTGCAAAAAATAGCGTGTAAGTTCTCATGAGAGCACAATTTGATGACAATACATACATGGAAAAGGGTAAACAAAAGCAGGCGGAGCTGCAAACACGCTTCAAAGAATACTTCAAAAACTAATTCAACCTGACGTCGTCATTCTGACTGATTATAATTTCCAGGCATATATAAAATGAATGAAAAAATACAATAGTCCTTCTGCACCTCCTACTTCATTTTTCCAAAAATAACATTCCATCATCATATAATTAGATTGTTTTTATATGCCCACATTTTTTATTGAATTTATGCTATGACGGTTCATTCATATTCACTGGAAATTCATAAAAAATTGACAGTATCTACGTCACGTACGCATATGTATATAATACATATCTGAGCCAGGCATGCTGGATCTGTTGAAGGCTATCTTGTTTACATTTTATACAAGGAGAAATATTTTAATACAGCTAATTTATGTTTAAATGACTAATATGACAGAATTATTAATTATGGTTATTTGGGAGCAGCCCATAAAAATGCTCTAAGATAGATTGCGAATGTGTGCGCGATGATAAATGGGGATGGGCTAAGGCTGCTATAATCCTGATGATGACATTGTGCATAATTGCGAATTTGGAAAATCTGTTCAATGTAAAATGCACCAATAACATCAATAATGTACAACTATACAATACAACTTCTGCCTCTGATTCAAGAGAAGTCAACAACAACAAAACAGCTTTGACAGTAACATCTTGTCATTTGTACACTCAAACCGTTGGAAGGCACTCCTGAAATACGCAGCGTAACAGTTGAGTTAGCGTTTTGTTGTGAAATCATCAATTTCAGCAGAAGTTTGTGATGATGGGTGAGTGCAGCATATGCACATATTTATGTGTAGCATAATGAGTACAGCATAAGTACAGTATCTGTCATTATCATTCTGTGCCACATGATCACTATGAGCAAGAATAAATTCAAAACTCAACAAAAACGGAGTGTGGTTATATTTGTGATGTCGATGTGACTAACGATTGCACACGATGATAACACTGACGATGAGACAGCAATATAGCGAAAGAAACTTCGCGATTTCTTGCGCTCTTTAAAAAAACATATTGCATCATAATCTAAAGCAGGTTTTATATGTGTACCTACATACTTTTATCTACAAGGAAAAACATACGAAACTAAATCATCAACCATCCTGTTCACATAATGTTTGTCCATCGTCTTTGTCTATATAGTTTGAAGACGACTTACAAAACAACACATCATACGATTAGATTAAATACCCCCTCATTTTTAATACTTTGGCAAAAACTTGCGCATAATAGCAATCATCATCGTTTTTACCATCATTAGTAGCACCATAAAAGCTCACAACTCAAAAATCCAATAACCAATACTTATAATCCAAAATGGCAAAACTTCAATATATTACACTTCTTGTCAAGTTATTAGGATTGTACGTCTTTCTGAGAAAAAAAGAGATGGTTTTGGAGAGGTGTATGTATGTGTAGCAGCGTAATATCAAAGTGAATGTAGCAAAGAAATGCTATTTAGGGTACAATAACAAAAGCTCGCACATTATATTCGTATTATTTCTCGACTACTTGTACAATGATAACCATGTCATATATTCGTACAGCTAGCCTCTCACTCACTAAAACGAATTGAACACGGGTAGAGTAGAGAATGAACATGACTAAAGCATACACGGTACACTCACTTCATATCAGCAAATTTTCTGCACGAAACTTCTTCCTTTCCTTCTTGTCATGCTAAAGTTGAATAATACACACTACACTTTTGCATGGCTATTATATCAAAGAAGTAGCATGAAATGGCTCGTGTACGTGGAAGTGTACATGAGTACATACATAATTCATTTTTTGTACACATGTAACCTTATGCTACGCTGAATATGCTGTATAGCAGTGTTTTTGTGTGAATCCTATTATTACTCTACTGCGAAGTAAAATGTTTAGGTTGTTGATGTTGGAAAGGAGGGCGGAGTTGGGAGTTTGCGAAAACCTTGAATCCATGACCTTGCTAAAGGACAATATAGATTTTTCCATTACTTCTGCCGCTGCAGCAGGAGGTCTGTGGTATTGCTGGTAGAAGCAGCAGCGTGTGGCAATATGACGATGTCTTTTGCCCATATTATCATCTCAATGTCCACAGAATGGGTAAATGCTACACATAAAGCAATATTCTTGTTTCCATTTCCCTCGGCTCCATCGCATTTTTTAACCTACTAAACAATTCTACTTTGTAAGTATTTACGTTCATTTAGGGATTTAACTACAAATGCAAACAGTAGCAATCACGGTGAGTCGAAATTCGAAATTTAGGCATGGCCATTTTCAAAAATCTGAATTTTAGATATGTTGTAGAGAATTGAAAAAATTGCATGATAGCACTTTTCCTTTCTCGAAAAAAAATTTATCCAGGCTCTGAGGGCCCTTCAAAGTTTTACCCTAGTTTTAATGGACAAACCGTTATAACTATTTTGTACTGTCAATTTGTGTGCTGGTTTTACTGAATAATGATGTATCATAACAAGATGCATCTTTGACAAAAAACCGCAAGTTTCTAACGTTAATTACTTCAAAGTAATTAACAATTATGTAATTAAAAAGTCATGATTTTTAAAAGCCCTTAATTTGGAA
>JAQFZH010000858.1:0-26644 GCA_034695485.1 Entomobrya nivalis
TCTGCGCTCGCTCCGAGAAAAACAGAGTAGTGAGCGTCAGCTCTGCTGTTTGCTTGTTACTGCGCGCGCTAAATGGAACAAACATTGATACAAATTGAGCCTTAACATCTTTGTTTTACACAAAAATAAATTCGGAATTGTGATCTACGTCAAAAGTTACCCTAGAAAACCTATTTTTCGACGTCGAACTTGAGAGACATTTTTTTTAGTTCCCGTGTTAGATCAAGAAATACCTTATACAAATTAGTTTGCTGTCAAGGTTACTCTCAGGTTAACGATTTTACCGTCATTTAATATTTTTTTCCCGAGTTATATGCTATTAAGATTCTTGAAAATTGGTCTTCATTTCCAATGGGAATAAAAAAGTTTGAATAAGTCATATGCCTACTAATGACTTCTCTATTAATAGGTTACTTAGTTTACAAAATTATCAGAGAGTGATTGCCAAATGACTTAATGAAAGTGTTTGGTAGATTTAATGAAGTTAATTGTTCTGGAATATTTATGACTTTCTAAATAAAATGGCTAATAAATCCTTCAGTTCGTTTACAGTATATCTTCTCATCAAACTGCTTTGGCTTTGCTTTAAATCAATGTGGGTGAGGAGATATTCCAAACAATTTTCTAGCATTTATGCTGAGTCATATAAAGTCATATGAATAAAAAGTTTTAAAAAAATGGCAAAAACTTATTTTATTTTAGCTTTTCACCTCCACCTTCTGCGTTTTGTATAATTACCAGTTTCCTGAAAAGAAAGGAAAATTTACCTCTACTACCATCCTTCTACATATTCATAACACTACTGACGCCTTTTATATTGTAAACTGAACGTCGGCATGTTGAATTCGATGCTTCTATATTTCGCCAGCTGTAAAATCTGGGATAAAATTGTTACAAGCAATGCTGCTGAGTTAAATGTTTTTACTGCCAATCGTTCCAAATATTTAAGTATTCTATAACATTGGCTTCGGTTTGTTCAATAAATATGTTAAGTAGTCGTAATACATTTAATGAAGTATATTTACATGGTATATTTACTAAATAATGTTGTATATCAGTTGCATTTTATGGAAACGAACCCTAGTAAAATGGCAGATATTTTTAGGTTCTGGTTTTTATTGACGTGATTTGCCGTCGCCTCTTCGAAAACCGCATTTTGTTGAAATATTTGTCAAAATATTGCTAAAGGTTGGTATACGGTAAATATGTCATAACAATTGTATTACATATGTAAATATTTTATGTAATATAAAGCTCACAAAGATATTAGTCGTAAAATATTTACAGCAGTGTAGCAGCTTGTAGTATTCTATTGATCCAATTTTTGTATTGGAAAAAACCACATCAACACTTTATAGTTGTTTAATCAACGTGTGCTGTTTTTGCTAAAAAAAACTTATGCTTGACATTTTCTAGTAGTTTTTTGGGAATAAAAAACGACCTTGGAATTAAGGACACCACATCAAAAATATATTCCAAATGTCACGTGTAAAATAGCCATTTAAAGAATTGATAGTTTAAAATTTCGGTCTACATGAGACTTTCTGTCGAGAACGTGTCTTTCAAATGCTCCCTTCAACTTTTTCCCCTTTCTAGTTTAATGGGAACTCTGATATCACTCACACTGCAGCCCAGTTCGGTAATGTATTTATGAAAGTTTGACTAGCATGTCTTTCCCCCACGCTCTGTGTGTCTAAAGGTACTGTACTAGCTTAAGAAAAAGTTTTTCGTACGGAAAGTTCCAATCACGTCAACTATACTTTTCTTAGACTGTCTTCAAGACATGATTCTCATGGTCGTGTACCATATGTCATGGACACCCAATTTTCAACTGCGTAAAAACGTATGCGTCTTCAAATAAAAACTTCTGTTTGATTTTTGGGTAAGATTTATTTCCTTAGCCAACAAAGTTATTTTGGATTTTTTTTGAGATTTTGAAGGTCGCTGCCAAAAACAGGATTTTTTCGACAGATCTCAACCTTCTTTTCAATCTATAAAAACATTTAATATTGTCTAAAGAAATCCGAGCTGAAAGTTTTGCACTTCTTAAACTGTAGTTCGAGATTTGTTCGAATTTTTGGTAGCAGGTGGTTGAAAGGTCGTTAGAAATGTGAAAACGTCAAGTCAACCAGTATGGCGGATATTAAAAAAGAACAAAAAATTATCTGATAAGTTGGCAGATTAACAAGTAACAAATGATCAATCATCTCTTTCTTTTTTTTATCTCATAACCTTTTTAAAAGGTATCATCATCAGTTTAGGTTGCTATATCAAATGTTGGATATATTGAAAGAACACATTGTTAAGTTTATATAATTCTTTGGCTTCCTATACAAAAAGTGAAGACATTTCAAAGTAAAGAATGTACTAAAAGTTTCTCAAGTGTTTAGAAAGAAGTCTGATTAAAATGGAGAAGAAGTGATGAAAAGAAGTTCCAAGTGTAAAATTTCTTCCTTGTAGTAAAATTGAGTGCAAGAGAGTTAATGTTGGTGTGCAGTAGGATTCACACAAGAAAAAGTGAAAGTCAAGCCAAAGCCGCAAGTCTCTAGAGACAAAAGGGAAAGTGAAAAGCTTACAACTTTTTTCCCACAGAATAAAAATGTTTTCTTTTTTGTCTTCCTTTTTTGTTACCAGAAACAATAGAGTTGGTTTACAGTTGTTTTTATCGGCTAATGCACCACTTTCCTTATTATAATATTTGATGCTAAAATGTATTTTGTTCGTATATCCAAGAAAGTGTGAAATGAAGCAAGTGAGAACTTTCACCATTTCAAAAATGCCCTATGTACCAGTTAAATACACAAGTTGATTCTTAAATAAATGTATATACGTTTATAATTCAAGTAGTTGTAAAATATTTGCATTTTTGCAGGTTTAAAACGCATTTTCGAAATTTTATATATTAAATAGTAGTTATGATTTGATAGCATTATCAACATTATCAAAACTATAGAAGTAATTCATCATATTGTTTAGTTAGGTTGTTTGAATACATAGTAAATTCATAGTATATTTTGGTTGGATTTATCAAAACGAATTGCATTTTTTTCTTTGCCACACAGATCCCACGACGCTCTTAGTGTTTTTCATTATTATTTTTTAATAGCCAAAATATTTATATTACAATTTTGCCGATTTTGGAGATCTGATGAGAATGATTTGGACGTTATTAAAATATTTTCTTATTTGTAGGCCACAAGATTGTAAACGTCTACTCAAAGTTAGTCTCCCTAAGAGAATTATGATAATATATTATATCAACACATATGCTATGATAAGACCTGTTTTCAATTTTCAACCACAAAAATCCCTGCTTAAGTCTTCATAATAAATTGGTTTTCTTACAAAAAAATATTTGATAAATAGGACAAGGGCGTTTTAGCGTTTGAAGAATTTGAAAGAAAGTTACAGCTTTTAGAGACGAAATGTACTTTTAGCATTTTGATTGAAATATAATATTGATTAAAGATATTATTAAAATTCTTGGATTTCTAAATTTATTCTGTATAACATAAAAACTATTTTCGATTTTAATTCACATGACTCTTACGTCGTATGGATGTTTTTTTAATAATAACTTTCTAGAACGAAAAATATCATTAAATATTACTTCTGACTGAATTACCCACGTCATGGACAAAATTATTCAACAAATCTGTATAGGACTAATGTAAGCAATTAGAAGAACATAAATGTACCGCCCACACTAGTTAATGCTTTGTACTTTCAAAGTAAACAGCGGCATATTAGATAAATCCAACCATTTTAACTTATAACTAAATTTTGAGCAATTTAGCTCCACAATTTACGCTTAGTTTAGTTTCTCATAATTGTACAAAAAAATTTAGTCCCATATATTGGGTTTGAAATTAGAAAGGACATTTTTTACCTCATTTTCTAGTTCATTTGTTATGGTCTGGTGTTCTACATATTATTTATAGTGACGACAAAAAAGTAAGGAGGTTTTAACTTTAGTACATCTGCTTGCTATTTCCTATCATTCTAACTTTCATTCTGTTACTTTTCCTTTTATTTCCCAGGAGATGTCCATGGGAAATGTTTTTAACGGTAAATCATACTATGTAGAAGTTTGAATATTTACATCAGAACCTAACCACATTACTTTTACTATTTTGCCTTCTTGTATTTGCTTACCAACATCTCTATTAAAACTATGTCATTGAAATTAGAGTTGCTACAAAGCTAGTACTACACCAACTTTGGTCAGAGTGTATGGGAGGTTTTTTTATTACGTGGTACATGCTTCGCATATGAAAAAAATTACATTGGTTGTTATATAATTCATTTGCGTGTTAGTTTTTAATGAAACTATCAACCTAAAACATTGTCGAAGTTATATCCGTGGGTTTGGACCAAGTGTGGGCGTCACTTGGCAAAAATACTTGATGGAGACACCCACACATTTTTTTGGAACATTGACTGATATACACTATATATTAATATACAGACGACTGATTCAGTGTCATCCGTTAACCATTGCAAAAAAACTTTTCGGACGGTCTGTTCTTCCGAATAAATTTGTGTATTAGCCAGTATTCTGTATTTGCCTAAAAAAATACCACGCACATTGTTCACTCAACCTTAAAGATATTCGGGTAAAATGTACACGTATTTGTGGTAAAAAAACTTGCAATTGCATCAAATGCACGAATTAGAATTTTTTGGCATTATATTTACTTTTAAGGGTGATTTAAGTCTAGGTTATTTTTTTTGAATAGCCTCCATATTTAAATTAAAAGTGGAAAAGTTAGATCTATTTACTACACAGTTTAAACGAAAATCAGTTGTTTGAAATTAAGGTAAACTTATTGATATGCTTATAACAAATGTTCTAAAACCAAAATATAGTCTCATATGCTTACTATTTATAAGCAGAGACATGGAAGAGAAAGTCATGTGCAAAATAATTTGTTTAATGTCAAAACCCAGTTTTTTTTGCCAAAAGCAAGTGCAATGATCAAAACCACTCGATAACATCTTATAAATTCACGTGCTATTGTCACAAACGTGAAATGCTTCTACAGAGAAAATTGTGAGGGTGGCATTTACGTTGGTTGGCCTTGGGTTCCTTAATGAAATTGGGAAAAATGGCTTGAAAGCTTATCTGATTTTCCAATGAGTTCACATTTTTCACTGTATATTTTACGAAAATAATGCACTTTGGGAATTTGTTTTCAAATGTGATGGTTTTTATATTTTATACAAATGCAATGCATTTATTTATGTCAAGCTTTTACACCATAATTTTATTAATTGCCATGAATTTCAAAAGTACCGTAATCAATATTGCTTGAGTTCACTACCTCTAAAAGTAAAATAATAATATGATGATTATGTTCAAGTCAAGTCAAAATCTTTTGGGACACACGCCTTGTAACGGCAATGGTAATGCACAACATTTATCTCTACTTGTGCAATATGACCTTGTAGTATTTCCATTTATAACGATATATTTGAATATATTCTTAGCTGTCGTTTGACTGGGTCAAGATTGTATTCGTCCTTGAAGTAGTCTTATGGATAATTCATCGTATTAAAAGTATGGCAGACGAAAATATAAATAGGAGTCAATAAAACAAGACTGAAACCTTAATTTCTGCATCATGATGGTAAAATATGGGTTAATTTTGCCAAAATGAATTTTTGATCATTATGCATTTATTCTGATTTATTATACACAATATTATGATTAAATTTCGAATCCAATTTAGTATTTGTTTGTTTTCATGGTCGCCCGAGAAATTTTATTCAAAGTCAAACTATAGATGCAGCACTTTTAATTAATATACAATGTGTATATATGGCATATGGTACTAATATTTTATTTTATAGCCGTTTTTCAACATTTTGTATTTTGGTTACTTTTATAAACTAGCTATCTCTTCAAGTTTGTCATTATCGATGACAGCCTATTTGATAGATCGATAGTATAAATCATTAAAATATTTTTCCTGCTACACTTTTCCAACATATTTATATCCATGATATAATTATTATCGTTATACTTAAGTACTCAAACTAGTAATATCCAGTTTACTGACTGACTGAGTGAGTGAGCAAACAATAAAGTGCGTAGAGTTCCAAAATCTTTTAGAACTAGAGCATATTTTCAAGTTTCGATCCAGTTTCATTCTGTGTATAATAGCTACATACAATGAAAATCCCCGCACTTAGAATGCTCCATCGATTTTGGTTTACATTACAATATTTCAAAGGATTTTAGGTTTGATACGTCTTTTTTCTAGTGTCTTTTTATTGTCTAATGGCTTCCTAGTGAAACTGTAGCAAAGCTTGAGGGAAGATAGTAAATGTAATAACATTAAAGCAATAGCAAAGTCTCAAGGTTTTTTAGAGTCTCCTTCAAACAATTATTAGAATGACGAGAATGATGATATCATCAGTTTGTCTTTAGAAGGAAAAAGGGGATAATTCTTTGATGTGGCTGGGCTTGGCTTGAAATGGATTATCATGGAATGTGACTTTACTTTACCCCCTTTTCCTTGAAATAAAAAGAGTATCAAGCTCCTCAACAATGGCATCTCGTTACAAAGTTGTAAACGGCGGTAATGATATACTGGTTTGATGTAAACTGTAAACGTGTCAAAATGTATGTTTGATGTTGTAAGGTATCCTCTTTTAAGTTTGTTACAAAAAGCTAGAATGGATTAAAGTAAACTTTGTAAAAAAACTCTTCTTTTTCCTTTCAACTCAAAAGGGAGGCTGGGATTTTAATGTTTTTTTAAAGGTGAACCCGGGATTTCAAGGACATTTAAACTTAAACTGTAACAATAGTCATTATTCGTATTTACGTATTTCAAACAAAACACTTTTTAAATAGTCATGAATTAGAGAAACTTTTTTGTGAAATGGTTTGTGACATTTAGCCTAAAGCTAGTAATTAAACTTTGCATTTGATAAAAAGAACAATTTTTAATTACTAATTACTTCGCGTTCAAAGAAAAAGTGCAAGTTTTGAGGAACGAATTTAAAACTAAAGTCTAATGAAAAACGCTATCCTTCATTCTCAGTTTGCGTTCAATAAAACTTTCCATTAACTGTACATATGACCAATACAGGCATGTAGCACTAATGCACTCACTTGCATTTATTCGGTGCGAGTAAAGTACAAAACCACTACGCAACTGTAGGCAATTTCCTAACTTTTCTTGTAAGCACAGTGGAGAAAGACAAGCAAGGGCATTCCAGAAACTGTTCGGTACTCCCATTCAGTTCTCAACAGTCATTTGGCTGGTAAGCATGTTGTCTTATGCTCTCGTTTCTGCTGAAACGGTAACGGTAATAAAAAAAACTAGATAGGTAAAGCTCCAGTCTTTTTGTCGTGTTAATATACTTACAATATTTGGAAACATGTTGTTATTAGAATCTTCCAAAAAACGTCGAATTCGGTATTAAGGCTCCAGTGTTCTCGAGTTATCGTTTAAAGGAAATGTTCGAAAAGTTAACCTAGAATCAGTAAACCGAGATCTAAAGTGTTTTTTTGTGCGAAATTCATTGAAAATACACATATTCCTATCAAAATACCTGTTCGTTGCTAAACATCTATAAATTTCACCAAAGAAAATCAATTTTATGTTTCACATTGCCCCAGCTCCTTGATTTAGCAGCAAATCGATATAACAAGTACTAAAATAGTGACAGTGAAAAGTGTTAGTAAACTGTGTAGTGAATAGTGTACGTATATTCATTTGGGCTCACTGTACATTTACGACAAAATTCGTATATGAAATTTATTCTAATTACTAAAAAAATTATAATACATTTGGGGACTTTTTACAAACGTTGGTTAACTGTCAAGCTCTTTTTCTATAAAAAAAAATATGATGCGGATATGTACATAGAACGCAAACAGGATTGGATGTCACATATCAGAGTAGTCTAGACTTAGACTTCATAAACAAGCTGCCAGTAATACTAGAAGTCTGTCAGGATCTCAGTTTTACCCAAATAATTGGTTATTGCCAAGTGAACTTAGTACAGTGACAACACGTTTTCCCGTTTGTTATTGAACGTGTTCAAGAAGCACTTATTGTAATTAAAAGAAGAAGTATTTACGGAAATATTCATGTAATTAGTGAAAACATCAATACTTTCCAATAAACTAAATAATGTGCTAAATATTTTCTACTTTTTTGATGTTTCCACATTTTTGGTCAAGACCGGGTTTGCTCTTCACAGAGCTTGTGTATGTGTTGTGTAATCATTCCCAGTGCTTATTTTACTAGTTGCCCGAAATGAAATGTTAGTTACACTAAAAACCCGGATAAATCAAAAAGTCAAGGTATACTTATTTTTCTGTAAATGTTAATTAAAGAAATGTTCTAGTAACCATGGTAACTTTAACACAAAATAGATAGTTAAGCTACAACTTAGTAGAAATGAATAGGGAGCTTTCTGTTTCTATATCGTTATGCTTTCTTTTAAGATCGGTGATATTTCCTTTCTTGGGGAAAGAATTAAGGATAAGAGACCTAACTCGTCTTTGTCCTTGCAAAAAAACTCATTTTGCGATAAATGCCTCACTAAATGCCCCAATATGCCCAAAACTGCACAAAAGACAAAGAAAGGCTTAACATAAACTTTAGTAGTCAAGAAGCACTCGTTCTTCGATCGGAAATATGAGATAGAAAATAAGAGCAATTGTGTACGTGATTTTGATCTCGACATGACTTGAAAGACAATCAGTATGCTTCTGTTTAAATATACAACTTTTTGCACAAAAAAATCGATTTTTACGTAAACCAAACAGCCAAGTATTTTTTTAACGGCAAGCATATTTTACAAACCCACAACTAAAAAATAACAGCAGTTTTTCATGTAAAAGTATTAACCCAACCAATTTCTCCGCTTTTATAGCTGAGCTGAAAATTATAATTAAATGGTGAATTATTTTCTGCTGGTAAATAAAAATAATGGTAATAACTGACGATTATTTTCCTATTGCGATGAAAAATATAATTGTATTTTTTGCTGACAAAATGGCATAATGAAACGTCTGCAGAAATATTTCAATAAGTGAAGTGTCTTAGATAGAGTTTTTTTTAAATACATGTTCATTCTGGTGTGCATGCTCATCATCACCCTTTCAATAATTGATGGACAAGGGCATGCACCTCACCACACATATTCCTTTACAATCAATTATTAATTATGTTTGGTATATGGTCGATGTTGATAACGGTGGTATTTTTTGTTAGCTTAACAAACATAAAAAATGTTGTCAAAATGTCAATAATAGTACAGCAACCATTCTAGAATGTTTTGGTTTTTTTCGAAATTAATGGCTATGAAATATTATTCATGTTGAAATTTCTGAAGGAAAAGTGAATTTTTTCATCTTTTGACAAAAAACTTTTATTTAACTTTTGAGACTGTTCAGGATACTTCTCGTTTCCTGTTCTTCTTTTAGCTAAACAGTTTCCGGATTAGTTGGTTTTCGTAATTCTAATATGCCGGAAGGATTTTTCTTCACAGAGTTTTGTAATGGAGTAACTTTCGCTATGACGTATTTTGACGTCTACATTTCCATTTCTAAACTGATATGGTCTGGTTTCCCCCTCAAGACATGTCAGTTAGTAATTCAGACAAAAGTTAAGTTGATGTCAAAAACAGAGAAAATATTTTTGGATTTTGTACCAGATAAACTTACTCCGTTTAAGATGAAACCTGACACACACGAAAAATAAAGATGGTAACTATTAGTCGTTTTACGGTTCAGAATGTCTGTATATTGGTGCTTTTTAACGACAAAGAGTATTTGCTTAAAATATTTATTCATCAGGAATACCACACGACATGAAATGACACTCAAAATAGTACTCGTCACAAACACTCGCTGCAGTGTAATATCAGTTAAAGCCATTCCAGCAAACGCATATCGCTTCTTAAGCACGTCTCATTGTACATTAATAACAGCTCGCTGTCTTGACGTTCTTCAAGGTCTTCTAGACAATTATTAAAAAGGGTGAAAGCCCCCGATGAAATAGGATCGTATTATATTTTCAATATAAAATTCCTCCTTTACTTCTGGAAGTTGTCTTAATACATAATATATACATGGACACTTTTTTTTTAAATCTTTAGATTAGCTGGTTGTCTATTTTCAGATTATTTGTAGCAAATCCCAAACGGATGTGTTTTTAATAAAAAATTAAAATTATTTTCGAATTTGAAACCTCTTTTAGCATTTTTCTATTTATAACAGACAAAAAAATCTAATATCCGGATATTTGTATATTTTTATGGACTACCTTATATTTTAGATACCATTCTACATATGTTGTTTACTTAGCAGAAAAACATTTCAAGTTGCATGGCACGTGGAACTTTCTTTTAGACTTTCACTTGTAGATAGAAATAGTATGAATGTCAGGATTTGGCTGTGACTGGTTTGGTTTCGGAAATGATTTATATTCTACACGAAACCGGTGAATGTGACCTTGACATTCTAACTGTCAGACAGAGTTGAGAAAGAATTTGTTCCGTAAACACACCGCTTGCGTAACAATTCTGTTTATTTTCTAGCTCAAATTTAGTGAAAAATGTAATGCTGGAATTTAGTTGGAATAAAACATACATGTAATTTATAAATGATTGGTATCATGTATATATTTTGTTAACCTTTTTGGAAGTCTTTTGAAAGTTATCCTACTCTCTGAAGTATTTTTTAACCAGTCCTTTGTAAAAAATACCAAGGAATTTGTGATCTCTATACACTTGTCAAATATTTACTAGAAATTGTATAAAACACAAAGAAAATATTTCCATGAACTCCCTGTATTCAAAACCAAATTTACATGAAACCAAGCTCAAAACATTTATATTAATGCCTTGTTAAAGTGTCTTTTTAACACATCGTAACATCCAATGTTTTCACTTTATTTACATTTCACTCATCTTCCTTTTCATTTCTACTCCCCAAACCATATTTGTTCGAGATGCAAGAGATGCAAAACAGTTTCATACCTCATCGCTCTTCACACACATGTATTTATGCAGTTTGGATGAGAAGCTGAAACGTGAAGTAACCTTTCTTTACTTTTCACTTTTCGTTTCGCGTAACCTTTTAACGATTATCCATTCCAGACTCGCTTAGTGCTTGCATCCGTATGGAACCTAAAAGCAGGATTACCTAGAATTTTATGGCAAAGTTCCCTTTCTCTTTGCACTTAACGTTATCATATCCATTTATGTGAAATTTAAAATGTTCATCTTCAATATTTGGTAGTGAAAGTGGTAAATTAAAAGCCGTACATTTAAAAGTGAAAGCGAGAAAAGTAACAGATGTAAAAAAAGAAAACATGAAAACACAAATACTTTATAATTATCCACTGGAACGGAGAACATTGCTTTATTAGTTACTCGACGGTTAAGTGAGGTAAATATATACTGATTGCATTTTGAGGGCAGTTATTCGACCCAATGCTGCGTAAACGATTAGTACGAAAATGATATTGTTCAATGTACCATACAAATGAATATTTGCTTGTACTGCTGTAGATTGACTAGCTTGTTGTCCTAATTAATTGTTTGTAATTCTAACGAAATTGAGTGGAAAAACTATACACACTCAAACAGCATGCTAGGGAATTCCATTACTTTTACTCGTTTTTACACGAGAGTGTTTACAAATTGAGAAGTTTCAGTGATATTTTCCTCTTTAAACACACTTCATTAAACTTGAAGTACCAAGACGCATTTGTTACGCTTAAAAGAATCGGTATCAATTTCGAGGTAACCCTCAAACTTCGATATTGTAAATTTAGTGTAAAATATATATACGAATTACAGTCGAATTTGGATATAATTTTTAAAAAAACGTACGCCATGAGATGTATTTTTATCTGATTTTAAATTTTTACAGAAAAGAATGTTTTATTTGTAAAAAAATAGCTCATGTTTCTATAACTTTAAGCACACTATATATTTGGTACTAGGTATATCCTGCTATTTATGTACCTATTTATACGCATAACAAGCAGTTGAACATTCAGTTTTAGTTTTGAGCCCAAATCCTAAATATGCGTACTTGTAATTAAAAGCTTAGAGATCCAACCAAATGTTTACATAAGCTCTGAGCACGCAATGACACTTTTCTACGGTTCAGTATAATATAGTGGAAATGCCTTCAGTCGACCGTAGATACAGTCGATTTTTTTTAGTCGAAAGGGTTAATTAGTCGACCAAGTATTTAGTGGAAATTTATTAGTCGACCTAGGTTTAGTCGAACTTTTACTGTCGAATCGATATATTTTATAAAACTAAGAACATACATGTGATTCTTGAGCATTTACTTTGGTTTCACACAGAGAATACAGTCCATTATATATACTAGTATATATAATGGGTTTCACAAAGTATGAACAAACAAAATATTTTTTAAACAAACGTCTCGTGCCTTATTCGTCTTGCAGGTGAAGTAGTATTAGCCCTACTATATTAATAAGATGAAAACGAGACTTGACTAAATGAAAAATGACTAATGTTGCATCGATTTTGTAGCATCATCACCTTATACATCTCTAATGCTAATACTAATTAACTTTGAGTTTAAACCAGCTAAGGATTTGATACGTGTATGCAGCTCCGAATCATTGGGTAGGTCAAAATTATAAATAATTTGTTTATTACTGGACCTTGCTAGTAATCGCTGCTTTGATTTTGATGTACTCGTGCCACTAGCAATGTAGAAATTATGATGATAAAAGAACTGAGACAGAAAAATAGAAATTACAGCCAGTACGATTTAAAATAACTTAAAAACACGGGACTTCACATTTATCTTTTATAGCATCGATGTCAATCATAACTATCTTGCATTGAGGTACGTAACGTAATTGACTCGTAGTGTCATAGAACACAAAGCATACGATTTTCAAGCAGAATTTTTTTGAAATTACTTTCGAGACCTTATGAAGTCGACTTTATGTGTAATCGACTAAATATACAGTCGACTAATTATGCATTCGACTAAATATACAGTCGACTAACTATGCATTCAACTAAAGTCGACTAATTTTGAAGAGTCGACTAAGTACACATTCGACTACTAAAATCAAGTCGACTAAAAAAATTCGTCTATATATTTTCGACACTGTATAGTGGCGACTAAGTACATTTCCACTATATTATTGCCTCCCCTTTTCTACACACAAGTGTTCCACCGAAATTGGATATTGGAGCATGAAACATTTGGCTAGTCTGATTGACGTTTGTTTGAGGGAGACCAACCAGCCAATGTTTGATTTAGAGCTGTAAAAATACACAAAGCCCCCAGAATTTGCGTATTCAGGTAGCAAACTACAGTCGACTAGATTGTAACACAAAATGTTGGTCAGTTAGAAAATAATTACATCAAAAGTGCTAAATAGATTTGGTTCCACAAAACGAGTCTCTTTGACACACTTTTGTTTCCCATGAGACGATTTTAATACGAAATATGATACTATGCTGTGTTTGCCTTTGTGGGTGTGTAAGCTTTTGAAAACGGCTGTGTGAAAACTCACACAGAGCTTTCATCTTGTTTACTTTGCTAAAATATGATGGACATGTACAAGATGAATACAAAATGGCAATAAAGAGCTTGTGCAAATAAAAGTAACAAAACCTGACCATTGGACAATGTACACGTCAGTTATTCTACCTCAATATTAAATAAATATTCCCATTTCATTTAAAACTTTTCAAGGGAGTCTGGGATGTCTGCGTGTTGTATGTGAGCGTCATGTTTTATTTACTTTAATGCGAAAAATGTTGTTGGTATCGAAAAAAGTGATTAATTTATTAAATTAACATTAACTAATGTATTATTAGTAAATATACATAAACTACATCGATTTTCAGACAAGTATCATTTATTTCCCGCTAAAAGTAAAAATTAACAGGTAAAATTAAAAGAAACATCAAGGCAAGTCAAAGGTGTGCTCTCTTTCAGAAAATTGTTTTCCTCAAATTTTGTTTTTAAAATGGCACAAGATTTCCAATATCTCCTTGCCCACTTTCTACAAATATTAGATCTGTAACGAATTCCTAAACGTTTAACTTTCCCCAGTATATTCTTCGACTCGGTATGAACAGCAACCATGCCATCAACCAACAGTAAAATAATAGTAATGGCATGATTAACTATAAGTAAATGAATTGCATTCATTAAAGTATAATTTTTCTCCGCATCTCCTTTCGCTAACCATATTAGTGCACTTAGATTAATAGAATTAATAAAAATCATACAAACGATTAGTGCACCTAAACAATTTTTTTGCAGTTCATTGCTCAAAATATTATTAATTTGGAGATGTCGATACAGCAAAGCGTCTAAATGTACATTGTTCATTTGGCTGCATCTATTCCAAAAGACTACAATATTTTGACGAGTTTGCATCGTACCTGTTAAAATTGTAAGTTCTCATGAAACCATAGATGGAAGTATTTGGTTAGACTGACTGTTATTTAGGCATATAAAATCACAAGTTGAATTTACATCTCAAGGTGGGGGCAAGCGACTTTTTCCTTTATTGTACCAAAAAAATATGGCCGGTTCAAAAAGAACTACATCAAAAGGAATAACTACATTTGGATCCACAAAAGGAATCTCTTTGACACACATTTTTTTCCCTAGAGACGATTTTACTGCGAAATACTATCCTATCATGTGGCTTTTGTGGGTGTGTAAGGTTTTTTTTGGCAAAGACTATGTCAAAACTCACGCAGAGCTTTCATCTTGTTTGCTATGCTATAATACACAGAGTGTAAAATGTATAGCATGCATACAAAATCGCAATGGGGAGCTTGTGCAAATACCAATAGCAATACTTGACCATTGGTATATTTGGACGTTAAGGTGTTCCACATTACTATTAAAATCGTGCTTTTCTTGTATAAAATTTAAAAGAAACGCATTAAGAAGTTTGTTTATTGACCATTTTCTATTTTTGTGTAACACAAAAACACATAGCTTACAGATAAGCATCCCTTGAACAACTTGATCAATAAAAATGGAAAAAATAAAACATCACGAAAAAAACTCGTTTTATCCAAATATATCTCTCTTTTCACATCGTGACTTTACCATATTTCCACAGATTGCAAAATTCCGTTTGAATGTTTAGCAAAAATAGAAGCAAATTGCGAGAACCGATTCTATTATATTTGGATATGAGATACATCACTGTCGGTTGTTTCGACAGATATCACATTGCGCATTCAACCGAAAAATAAGCTATGTGATATATTTCAAGAAATATTTCAAAACAAAATCCAATACATCTTTTGATGTTGATCGATTTCCATGCCTGGAAACTATTTACATGTTTGGATATTTATTTCAGAGCACGTATAGTAAATATTGTATTTTATTTAAACAAAATACTATGTAATTTTGATTATTTAAATCGAAAGTTTTCAAAATATTTTATTCAAATATTTATTATATTTACAAATATATTAAAGACAAATTTAAACCGAATCTATACTAATTTAACATCAAATATTTACTTGTCTGTTTATATTAAATAATAGTATTAGCAACAAGGAATCAAGATTAACTGAAAATTTGTGAATGGAAGGTGTGGCAACGACAAACAATAAATTAGATTAAAAAATCTATTATAATTTCAAAATTATGAAATGATGTTAATTTTTCTTTCCTTTTTTTGCAGATCGGATAAACAAATTCAAGCAAAATTGGTAACATCACCTTCAGCAAACCTAAGCAAAAATATGTGGACTGTCAAAATCAAATCAAATTGATTTGTAACAATAATCACAGTTTGGATATGAAATTAGTGATCTACTTTGAATAAAACAGTGAATAAAAAGTAAAGTATAATAACAGTTCAAACCATATTACTGAATACTAAGCTCTGTGAGTTTCATTAAATTGTATCTGATATTTTCATCAAAGCGTGTATTAAGTGTTTATGTTATCGCAAAAGTGAACTCTACAATTGGAATTATATTCAGCTTCCCTTCATATTGAAAACTGACGGAAACGAAAAGAAAGTTTGTAAAAACGAGGACAAGAAATGGCTCGGAAATTTCGATTGCTTCCAATTTTCTTCTTTGCAGGTTAGTCAAACATGTATATTCAGCATAGTGCATTCTGTACCCTTTTTGGTCCCTTTTATTAATACCAATCTAGCGTTTATGCTTTCTCTGCTCCTTCTACTTTGTAAAAATATTATTCCCTCTTAATGAAATTGCAAAAGTCTTTTATATCACGTTCTAACAGCCAGACATGATGAGTCGGAGAGCCTTGTTAGCAAAACCTTGCGGCGATTTAGGCAAAATTTGTGTAAATCTCTACATTTAACCACAATTTTATCATTAGGTCACATTTCATATTTTTCCCAAGGTCCATTATAAATGGAATAAAACTTTATCAAAATAATTCCTACAAAATATACTTTAGCGTCCCTACAAAGCGTCTAAACGAATTTTGCACTGTCGAATCAAATATTGCTACAAAAAAGTTCTTTAGGTTTTATTAACACGAATATACCCAAAGCATGTACCGCAACTTACTTTCAACTTTGTATAGAAAATGTTTTAATTTAGTGGACCAACGTGCCAGTAATATAAAAAACGTGCAGACACGAATGTTCAGGTACTATGCTTTTGTTTACTATTGACTATGTTCGTTACCATTAATAAAAAATCGATGGCTGGGAAAACTGTTATGCAACATGAATCCTCTACGCTAAATAGTTACGGCTACGAAAGATCACGTAGCAAAAAAGAAATGTAGATCGAATTTTTCAAGAACAAAACTGTCTGGGAAAAAGAAAACGATGCAGTTGAACGTCCAAAAATGTATATATGTATGTTAGGCTATAAATATATTGCTAAAAAAATATACGATTTTTTTACGTGTGGGTGGCTACTATTACCTTATATATAGTTATAATGCGTCAAAAACTTTGTAATCATATTACCAGCCCAATAACTCTGCTGTGTGTACAAATTTATATAAAAAAGTCTTTCTGTTTCCCAAGAGGATGTTTTTCTGTCAAGACATGTCAGTAAGTAAGATTTTTTTGAAAGGATCATCCAACTAAAAAAATATATAACTAGGCTGGCAGCTCTCTAAAAGATATGTGAGATGGACGGAAGTATAACGAAAAAAAATATTGTTGCCAAAATAAAAACGAATGTACAGAAATATTTTGATCAGTCAAGAGAAATAAATAGCCTTTCAGCTCTGCCACTAGAAAAAAAATAAACCAGACATGCTGACGGAACTTGAATGAATGAATGAATGATCATAAGAATAAAAAAGTCAATATTTGCTGTTGTGTATACATTTGTTGTATAAATATATACACAATATTTTTGTAGTTTATATCTTTGCCGAAAGGGTAGAGTTAGTAGAATATTTGGAAGTTAAGGCAATAGAATATTTGGAAGTATAGCAAATTGTGGCTATTGAACCATACTTGTGTATTGTTACAACGCCAACAATAAATAAAATGTAGAAAGGAAAAAAAGTGCCGAGGCTAAACGTAACTGTAAGGTTATTATATTCGTTCTACTTTTTTTCTCTGAAAAAAAATATTGGGAAGAGTATAGCGTAATAAAGTATTAGACAAGCTTTTGTTGGAATATTTTCGGGTTGTTGGTGATGGGTAAGCTTTTTTTGCTTGAATAAAAAATAATAATAGAAGCCGGGATACTACAATGTTATTAGGTATTAAGGAAAAAACCTGAGAGCTGGGTTTTTTTTGGCGCGGTGAAAATTTATATAAAGGATTTTTTTGGGTAGAAGAAAAAAAATGGAAAATTGTAGAGTGCAGCGGTTCATTAGAATTATAAAGGTACGTGGTTTGCCGACTAAAGCAGTTTTGAGTACCCGAAAAGCTAAACAAGGAGAAAGGATTTTGAATTCGTTTTTTTTAGCAAACTTCCTTTTTGGAATGGAATGTACATATGTAGTTTCTAAAGTATAATTTTGGGTGATACCAGGAAAAAATATTTTGTAAGGGAAAAACACAAGTATGTTTATTGATTATGTCTATTTCCTATTCAAGGGGAAAATATTAGACTGGCCTAAAAAACGAACAAAAATATATAAAAAATGGCATTGAAGTCAAACAATGTTTTTTGAGTAAATACGTTTGTTAGGCATATGGGGTTTTATATGGAGAGGTATGGACAAGATTAATGAGTGGCTTGAAAGCCGGAAAGAAGAATCATTTTCAAAAAATACTAGAAAAATACAACGAGGTTAAAAGCAGTTCTTTTGGAAACTCAAGTGCATAATGCAAAACTTGTGAAATAGCGAAATGGAGTTTTCAGAATATTTTTCCATTTAGCTAGTGACCTCCACTTGAGAAAAATATAGCATAACGATTATAATAAATTATTAAAGGATTTTGTCTAGTGTAGTTTACTTTGCTAAAACCGAGTAAAAATTGGGACCAAACAAAAGAAGCGCCGCTGCAGTCATACATTTTTAACTACAAGTCTTGTGTGGAAAATGCAGGGTTTGAACGTATGAACATATTGTATGTCAGTTGAACAAAATAAAATGTTTTAATTTATTCATATATCCAAGTGTATAATTGCGCCCTATTTTAAAATTGCAATTGGATTCGTTATAATTTATTTGAAGCTTACGGACATCACTAAATTTGCTGATAACATGCCACAGTTTTTTTTTCTAGAAGTGCTATTTTGCTTTTTGGTATTTATTTCTGTTGTGACGTTAAGACCTACATTTTTAAGGGAAAACCAAATGGCGTCATTACATCGTCGAGCTGCATTTTAGCAAAAATATTTGATTAGCAGATGTAAAATGTATGTGAGTTGAAAAATATGGAACTTAGGTGATCTTCAATTATTAATTACCTTGCTATTCATTAAAATCCTAGCAATTATATGATGGCAAATAGCATAGCAGGAAACGAAATATACTGACGATTGTAAGTAAAAATTACAAACAAATTTATTATTATATTTCCATTGCTTAACTTTCTTCCTTTCTTGAGAACCTTTTACACTTAAAGTAATACTAGTATATTATTTTCGTAAAATAAAAGGAATGTCTTTTCAAACAGTTTGGATAGATGTTTTTATGTATAAAACGGACGTTTTCTGTACAGAAACATCTTGATGAAAAAATATGTCTCTTAGAACTTAATGGCATCTTTTTCATTTTTTCTTCATTTTTTGGTCTCGTTTTAGCGGCATTACTGCTCCATTTCCAATCGATGATACTTCCTTTTATGTATTTTGTTGGCAATATTTTCTTTGCAGTTTTCCTATATTGCGTCACTGTCTAAAAACCCTTCATAATATATTAGTTTTTATACAAAAGGCATCATGAAGCAAATGCACGCAATCCTCATTCTATCAGAAATATAAATAGGGAGAGAGAAGGAAAAGGGAAAGTGTACGTGATTCGGATAAGCACGCATGACTTGAAAGTAAATTAGCAATTTCTTCATTTATTATACGTTCTAGAAGCACAAAAAGTGAGTATTGTACTTCAACCGAAAAAATCAATATGGAATGAATACGAACATTGCAAAAAAAAACAAGTTGGTATTCTTGTTAGCATTTTTTAATATGAAAAGGGAAGGGAAAAGGATGCAATAATGCTTTTTATTATTGAAAAGTATTGGAATTCCAGAAGGAAATGTTTGGCACTTTTTTTTCTTATTTGCTACCTGCAGTAGCTTTTGCATTGGTGTGAACGACCTTTCAAGAATTTCATTATATCAACTTTGTTTCGTATTTTAGCACAATTTATTGCACGTAATGTCAACACTTTTGTGCATAAACGGGTGCATAAAATACTGCCATATTTTTAAAAGGACTGTTCTTACATTTATTTTTAAAAAAAATTGCTTTTTATATATATTTTTTGATTACAAACCATTTGAGAATTATAAACGAGTGTTGTTTGCTCAGTCGCTTGTTTATTTCTGGTAAATAAAATGACTGTATGGCGTGAATAATGAACTATTGAAAAGAGGAAATTTGCCGATTAAGCGATTCTCTGATTGAAAGAGCTGTGAAAAGAGAGAGTTATAAAAAAATATATGGCGCTTAGCTATCTATTCATTCA
The DNA here is from genome assembly GCA_034695485.1 of Entomobrya nivalis. Taxonomy (NCBI): domain Eukaryota; kingdom Metazoa; phylum Arthropoda; class Collembola; order Entomobryomorpha; family Entomobryidae; genus Entomobrya; species Entomobrya nivalis. The sequence goes on from JAQFZH010000858.1 coordinate 20,105, forward strand.
TTTGCTTTCTCCTGTTTGCTTACTCATCACATCGTTCTTCCCCTTTTTCAATCAATTACGGCAACTGCACGCTCTAGCAATTTAGTTGTTATTTTGTGGGATTTAATGAATATTATTTCAATTTGGGCGTGTGTTGGTTTGCCCACAAAAGGATTTCCACATTTGTATTGATATACTTGTTTGAGCTTGTGCGATCTATAAACATATTAGAAACTCTCTTGACTATACTTAATCCAAAATAATGCACATCTTAAAATTATCTATTTTTTACAACTTTGTAAAATACTTCTATAAAATCGATACATTAAAAAATTCTCAAATATATATTTTTTTTCAATTCTGTCGTCTATTTATGGCAATTAGTTAACAGTCATTATTCACATGAATAATTCAACAGAAAAGTGCACTCGTACAACCCTTTCGAGTAAATTTAAATAAATTCGAGTTATCCACACAAGTTATCACATCCATTAAATTATCTTTTAATTCATTTGCATCCTTTCTGTATCTCCGTATAACTCATGGTTATCTCCATGCCAGATAAAAATGTGTCTGTTCATCAGCAAAATTCGCCTCTATAAATGTGTCACTCTGCTGTCATCGATCCCTTCTCATTTCCGCAAGACTAGACTCAAACTCAAGTTGATACGAAAATGAATTGAAGCCAAACCACATATCTTTGTTTAAAAAATCCAGTAGAAAACGAAGGAAGCATGCTTGAGTAGAACGATATATAGAAATTATACAGTATGTATGCAGAATAGAAGGGTGAGGAAACGAGTAGACTGAAAAAGGAATGCTGCGGTTTGCAAATGTTTTTCAGATGCTTACCATATCGAATTTCCTTGAAAGTTTTCCGGCAAAAAAAGCATCTCAAAAGAAAAAATATACATCTCTTCTTTTTTCAACTGACAAGTTGTTTTTGAAAGAGATAAGTGTTTACAGAATTGTGAAGCATGCAGAATTGTTTAGCTAAAAAAAGTTTGTTATCAACTCAGCATGAATTTTGAATGAATGGATAACATGAGATAAGAACGCAGTGAAGGAGAAAAGGAAATGTATATTTTACACAAGAAAAAAAACTTTGCCTTGTGGCAAAATTCGAATTGAGGACTCTTTAGAAGTAGCATGTCGTACATACTCGTATGTTGAGTATCTTAAGTATATAATCCAAATATACGCTGCTGACGAGTAAACAAAACCTTTTTTTTCGTTATCGAGCCTTTTTTAGTGATGATTTGGTAAACCATAATTTAAAATTTGTCGGTTGGTTGGATTAGCATGAACAAAAGTTTGAGTTTTTTTTAGCTGGGTAAGCATTTTGGTTTTGTGCTTGTGTAACTGCAACTTTCTTTAGAAAAATATATTAATGTTTTTGATAAAAACAGGTTTTTATACGCCAGGATTTAGGTAGCGTTTTGTTTTAGGCATATTCTGAAAAACATGACTACTTGTCAATTTCGCACAATTCTTTTTAAATTGTAGGAAAAAAAATTAATCGCTATTTTTAAATTTGGAGAGCGGAAAAACGACAAAATTTAAATTTATTGAACAACCAAAAAAAATTATTGATTTGGTTTGAAATTTCTTTTGGAGAAAGAAGGAGAAAGTATGAAAATGAGATACAGGGTGTGACAAGATGCATTTAAGCCTGTTTTTGTAAAGCATCCTTTTGGAATGAGTGTAAGCAGGAAACGCCATTAAATGGCTGATATAGTGACAGGTATTGACATTTGTTTTTTTGGCTGCGAGATCTCTAAATTTGAGAAAAAGTCTTGTTACTTTCTGTGGAGGATTTTTTTCTATTGTACCAGATTTTTTTGAATGGTTTCATGGACCACCAGTTTTTTTTACTCTTTTTTAGGAAAAACTACTCTATTGGCAGTAGTCCCGAATATAAATCTTTTGTATGTTGGGGAAAAATTGGCTTGAATCCAATTTCATTTTTTTTTGTAAAAGCTCCTTCTGTTCTCCGGTACCATTTTACAGTTTCACTCATTTTGACAATTTTCACCATACCAATTCAACGAGTGTTAAAATTATTGTAATTTTAGGTACTTATCAACATGGCTTTGCTGATAATCAAGTCATTTTGGATTTTTGAAAGCTGGATTGAGTTTTCAAAATTAAGTAATATATATCACCAACCGTCGTGTGAATATTATTTCTAAGAGAAAATAAGAATTGCATTTATTGAACTGAAATATAAGCGCTATTTGCACAAGTTGCTAAAATGCAAATTTTAAATACTTTTCAAAAACTGTTGATCTAAATATTAGTGCTTTTTCATGAAAAATGTCAGAAACGTTTTGCCCTTAAATAAAATGTTAAAAGATAAGACCCCAAACAAGTCAAATGGCTCAAAAAAATTCTTTTAAAATATAGCAGCTTAACAACATAATCTACGAAAAACCAAGATTTTTTTAACCAAATAGTTTATTAAACTAAGCTACATAACGAACATGCACATAAAATGCAAACACATTTAGTAAAATAAATTTATTTTTTACTGCCCAACAGACAACAAAGTTGTAATGATGCTACCCATCTCCAAAACTTGTATATTTGACTCTTCTTTCTGGACAAAAATAACAATGACACAATTTTCTCACCCTGAAAACACAAGCATAACAATGTGTCCTACTTTCCAGCGCGGTTTTTAAATTTATGGCCCACGAAATGAATAAAATTTACGCTTGTATAAATGCAAAAAAGAGCAAACACAAGTTTTTGTCCTACAACACTTTCCATTTATTACACAATTTTTCGCACTCTCACAAAAATTATCATTTTTTACAAAAAAAAGTCAAAGAAAACCACACGACATTTACAAAAACACTGCCATGAGTCAAAATGAATAAAAGTTTTAAAACAAAAAAAAATACATCCAAAGTCAGCCTCCTTTTGTTTCCTTAACGGTTGCGGTTTTCTCCCTCCAGTGCATGTTGCGTTTAAAAAATATTTTAAGTTTATATGCAAATTGTACAAAAAACCCACACCGAAAACTTTATAGTAGGTCGACGTCAACGCCATTTTGGGATTTTTTTGTTCCCGGGCAACATCTTTTTTAATCATTATTGTTGTGCTTTTTGCAAAGTAGAACTGGCTACATAAAAGACTAGCTAAATGCATAAGTTTTTCATCACTTTTGCTTATTTTTCTAAAGAAAAACCGAAAGACAACGAAGTTAAACTTAGCGAAAGTGGCAAAACTCTTGACGTGGTTATGTTACAACTATATTATATTTTTTAGTATAATTTTCTCCCTTTTTGTCTACTCAACTCATCTCTAAAAATTTCTTTTGTTTTATGAAAATTGCACAATGGCGTCGAAAAGGTGACGACGGTGTTAGGTCTTCCATTCATATTTCGTGGCAGTTTAAACGGAAGTTTCTAAGGGAAAAGTGAAAGTTGGTGTCTCCTCTTTTCAAAAAAGTTTGTCTAAACTTTGGGAAAATTTTGCATAACAAATAATAAGAAAAGGTTTGTCCTGTCCAGTTTTATTATTATATATTCACGTAATGTTTAAACTTCAGGAAAAGGAGAACACAAAGCTTAAATTATGTCCGGAAAACTAAACTAAACGGCGTGTATATTTTTGACGGTTGTCTCCCACACACTTTCCCGTATTTTATACGGAAGTTTTTGCCCAGTGCTGTTCAGCTATATTTGTTTATCCGTTTGTTTCATAATTTATTAGGAAGAAAAGTTAGAGATATTTTTAGCGGGGGAAGAACAAACTAGGTTATTTCTCAGTTTTAGCTTATGATGTGTTATGTATTTTGATCTTGTTTGTTGTTTTGCTTATTACAAATCTTAAATCCGAGCTGTGAAAATACAAGCGGTGTGGGAAAAAAGAGGAAAGTGGTGTTAAGCAGAGTCGAGTTTATTTTAAAGATTTTACATTTTCTCGCTTGCTTTAAGGCTATTGTTTTCCTTTCGGTTGTCCAAAATCAGTTTTCCGAGTCGACGGGATACCCGTTCAAACAAAAAGTTTGTTTTGTTGAAATGTGTGAAAGTAGAATAGTAAGCTTTGGAGGCATCTAGACATTTCTCGCTGTTTCTTTTCTACTAAAAACCTTTTCAACCAACTTTTGGAATATGTGAGGTTTGTTTTAAAGATTTAGGGTAATGTTTACGTAGTTCGTTCAAAAAATCACTTTTGCAGAATTCGAAATTATATAAAAATTCGATAGACATGTGAATCATTTCGCTAAAAATGCTCCCAAATATACTTCAATTCTACTTTTTAAACCGCAAAGAAGGCTAAAAAACTTTTTAAAAAATCCGTTTCGTGTTTTAAACATTTAAATATTTAAAATATCAAGTTCAATGTACTTTCAAACCTTATCAATACGCAAGAATAGAAAAGAAATAAAATATAAATATACTTTAAATATTTTTGCTCGATATCGAAATTCGTAAATTTTTACGGTTTTATTTTTTACGACCTAAAACCTAGATATCTTCCTTATTTATTTCAATAGTATAAAATCCAATACAACTTTGGTTATCTTTGCGGATTCTCTTAAAAACACTAAAAAATCGATCTTGAATACAAGCATACTATCCCCTGCATCTAACTTCAAACCGTTAAAACGCAGAAAATAAAGCCATTAGAACCAGATAGTGCCTTCCTTTATCCAAACCCTGATCACCTTTTTATTGCATCCCATTTTTAGTGCACTGTGCTTACCGTCATTGCACATTGCCTATCTATATCGTCTTTGTTTTTCCCAAAAGAAACTTTTAGCGATCGTAAATGGCCTTCTTATCTAAACTTTCACTGATATTACCTCTACCCTGCAGTGTACAAACTCAACATGTATGCATGCATGTAAAAATTTATACTAAATTTCATCGACTTTCTTCCAAGGCCAAATTTTATTTTATGTCGCAACTCACCACAAGACTACACTGTCTTTTCTCAAGTAATCTAGAAGGTTCTTATGCCAAACCAAATGACTATAATTTTTATGTCAAAATAACACTTTGTCAGGTTATCTTGCAACCACACTGTTAAAACATATATGTATATTCGCAAAGTTTTCAAACACATTGGCAAATTCCTTAAAAGCACTGCTTGCATTAATGACCCTTTTTTATATGGCTTTCCTTTCCAGCTCATGTCCTGAGGTTCCAATTTTCCTGACAGGTTGAAAAGAAAAGCTGTGCTTTGGGTTTTGCTACCCGCAGAGTGATATTATAACTAATACCAGATGGGAAGAATGTCACATTAATACATCCACATATCAGCAGGATAACACAAAATTACATTAAATTTCTTATTATATCAGCATTACAATTTTAGTGGCAGTTTTGATGCCATAAATATAATCTTATAAAATATAGACGACAAAAAAGGTATGCACACCTTCCTAATCACTTTTTAAATACATTTATAAAGCTCTGAAACCTATGTACTTTTTGTCATCCATCTAAAATCATTTTAATCGGTAAGTATAAACCTGCTCATTATTCATAGCATCAAAACTCATTTAGTCGTTCAAAAGTCGAGTCACCGTAAGTAAAATATTTTAGTAGACACTCTACCACCCTTTTAGAGTAAAGAAGAAAATATGGCTAAAGTACTTTAAATGAAATGATTTTTAAACCAGTTTGATAAGTATATTGAATGGTTATCGTTACAACATATTTCGGACGATATATATACTAATCTATAATTACTTCGGTAATAAACCTAATAATATATAAATATATGACAGAAAATAAAGTTACAAAATTCACTCGCCAAACACTATGATTTTATTTTAGCAATGTTAGTACAATTAATATATTCACATTATGTGCAAATTTGTAACAGAGTTAAATCGATCGAATGGATAAAAACAGTGTCCCTTTTACTTATGTTTGCTGATATTATAAATTATGTTCTTCTGACATTTCGAAAACCGCCAGTTTTCCCGTTCCTGTTTTTAAAATAAAATAACAAAAAGAACAAATGTACAAATTTGGGTCGAAAATTAATGATAGATTGATATTTATGGGGAAAGGATGAAAAATGGAGAAAAATGTGTAGAATAAATTTAGCAGTAAAAATATTTAATAAAATTATATTGCAAACTTACATGGACAACGTCTTGTAATATTCCGGGTTGTTAAAAATCTCATCTTCTAATTCAAGATAGGCCTCGTCATCCCTCAAAACTCCACCATATCTCTCTGGAAGAATTTCTTTTGGCACAAACTTATGAAACGACTCGTAATTATCCCCATGCAAATATATTCTTTCTTTAAGCTTTTTAGGTAAAACTTGTTTGATCACTGCTAAAATTGTGTTCCAAATATAGCCATTGTTGAGCACATGAATTCCCTTATATTTGACGGGAACCGAATTGAGAAAGAGTTGACGTAGCATGTAAAGTCGACCCATGGTAAACTCCCTAGCATGATGTAAGCCAACTTCGGAAGCGTCAATCACAGAAACAATACCATTACGAGGCGCGTTGTCAGTGTGAAGGAGCTCCAGACCTAGGCAAGTAATTGCTTGGAAGATATCCTCTCCTTTGTGCATTCTCGG
>JAQFZH010000859.1:0-26640 GCA_034695485.1 Entomobrya nivalis
TCTTTTCCTCATCACTGAATTTCCACAAGGTGTACTAGCTCTACTGTCAGATTTATTGAGTGAGCAGTTCTTCAAAGCTTGTTATATACCTTTATCAGATTTGATGGATTTTGTGGCTTTACTCAACTCTGCTATTAATTTTATTCTGTATTGCACAATGGGTAGACAATTTAGGGAAGCATTTTGTCGAGTATTTGGAATCAATAGATTTTTTTAAACAAAATGAACTAAAATAAGAAATGAAAGCTAGAATTCAAGTGAATTACATAGTCTACTAGTTTATGATGTTCACCAAAAAAATGAGAATTTTCACATTTAATTATGTATTTCCACTTAAACACCTGTCGTTTAATTGCAATAGGACCAACTTTGCCCATTTTGGGAAAGTTAACCCGATATTTCGTTAAAAAGCTGTTACATTATTGCCTTTATACAAAAGTACAGCCTTTCAATTTCTAATGAAACACATGTTTAAAAAACGTGCAGACATATTCCAGCTATGTTTTTATCACGTTATGTGTTACGTTTTATTTTCTCATATATTAGAACAGGCTGTTAGTTTAATAAGGTCAGGTGTTTAAAGTAACCAACTACTGAACAAAACATGTCGAATAACGTGTTAATTTGAGAACGATAATGCTATGTGGGTTTCCTGCTTTGTTTGCTTGCTGTGAATGCGATATTTTTAACAAAGAGGGCTTACGAGAAAGGTTTTCTGAAAGACTGACTTGGGACAGGGCACATACACTAATTTCACTGGAAATATAGAATCAAAAGGTTTTGTAACAAAACAATGCCATGTTGTTTGCGACATTTTACTGGAAATCCATCGAATGCTGGAGGCAGTTCCTTTTATTCAACTTGTTCAATTAAATGAAAATATAGTTTTCATGGACAGTTCAAATTAACATTGGTAAGCTCAAGGACAATTGTAAGTCTTTGGCAAAAAGGTTGGGTAAAACAAACAAGTTTTATAAGTTTGCAAATTGTATTAGTAAAGTACGTAATATCCGAGTTAATTAACTTTTGGTAAAAATAACAAATAATAAAACATTTATATCAGGTGACTTCAATAAACTTATTTAATTTTTCAAGGGAGCCGTTTCATAACCTGGAACAAAGCAAATAAACTGACTGCATTTGAATAATTAAAAATTAGCTAATTTCGTTCGCAGAAAAGATCGAGTATGGGTTTTTGAAGGGAAAGCTATTAAAATATTATGTTTAGAAATTTTAAACAGTAATGACTTAAAATACAGTTACGTAAAACATATCTGATACATCAGTAAATAATTTAAGTAAACTATAACGTTTGCCTGCATACTCTGCATAGTACGTGTGGGCAAAGCAAATCAATGCTAAGAAAAATAATTTGAATAATATTTAGGTATCCTAGTTTTATTTTGAGTTGATTAACATATGTGATATCATGAAGTGTATGATATTTTTGTCAAGGAAAATTTCCGTTGCATTTTGTATCTGTCTGAACTAAAAGAAAATGGAATAAAAAATTTAGTGCTGGAAATGCTTATGAAATAAAAAAGAATCATGTTGATCACTTTGACATATATTGCATCTATAACGAACTCTTAAAATTGCACCGAAAAAAACATAGTAAATAGGCGTTGACGTAGCTAATCTAACAGCTCACTGACAAGGGACGTAATAATTGAGTCGACTGCTTCTTCGTATACCTTCATCTTAATCGATTATATGGAGACGAAATTTGTTCGTCGAACTTTTTTTTATTGTCGAATTGTACATAATCGACTACTACATTGTTGGCTTTCTTAGTCGACCTTTAGCAGTCGAATATTCATACTGTTCAACTTTTTTAGTCGACCGGAAACAAATATACTTAGTACGGATGAGAGTGTTGCGTTGTGTTAAGTAAAGTTAGGTTCAATTAGGCTTAATACTGCCGAAAAATGAAACTCGACTATTTCCGACTAAGTTCGATTATTAAAAGTCTACAAAATGAATGTCGACTGAATTTATTTCTTCTAAAAAAGTTCTACTAAACTGATTTCGTTACTAAAATTTCGACAATAATTTTTAGGTCGACTAACAAATTTCTACAAATAAAATTCTTCTAATTCGGTTATGCACTAAGACCTATTCGACTCTATTATACCGACCCCACTGACAATGCTTCAATTTCAAAGTTAATATCCGTCATAAGGTACGCACATGTTGCTTCTGGCCAACGAATATGTTTTTCAAGTTTCTATTTATTTTCCTACCCTACAAAAGCTCCAAAAGAGAGCAGTTCAGATGGTACTTCGGAAGACGACTTCTAGTAGACGATCAAAATTGATAAAAACTTGTTAAATAAAATTTCTTCGAATTCTTTTTGATGTGATATATTATTATTATTAAAGTAATTCATTTTCTTAATGGCTTAGTATGTAAGGCAATCTAAGAATCCTACAAAGGATTTTACAGTAGCAACTGGAGCTACCCGTGGGAAATTATGATTTTACGGCATAAAATCCAGCATTAATAAATATCATGTTTATTTATATGAGCAATCAAGTTGCATTATGTATCAAAAGTAAATGTTGTCAATCATTGAAAAAACAAGCTATACGAAAATGAAAATTCTTAGAAGTGACTGAAAGCCATAATTAAATGCAGAAAACGTAGTTTGCACTATAATCACAAATTAGATCTGGAGGCATATTGGTTTATTCAACTGGTTTAACCGATTAAATATGCATTATTTGAAATTTGCTTAGGTTCGATTAAACTTTCAAGCGTCTGAAATATTAAACTTACAATAATTTAGTTAATTGATAAAATAATATTGTGGAATAGTTAAATAACCAATTATGTCAACATTTTATAACCTATTGTACCCAAACTGGTTGCACTACAAATCTAGCATAATGGCAAAAAATGTAAATGTTCCTCTCAGAATTTATGGACTTTGTGGCTCTTCCCACATTTGTTATTATTTTCCTTTGTACAGCACAAGGATAAAAACTTTAAGCAGGTGTTTTAACATAAGAAATTTAATACATGGAACATATTCAACATAAAAGAAATGTGAAGTTGTTACTCTTCCCAAATAAATAATTGTTAGTCCAAGTAATTGTTTTTGTAGATGTTTTTGACAAATAGATTGAAGATAATTATAAATAAGCTTTCTGAGAATTACATTTCAAGGATAACATTTGCTAAGAAGACTCAAATTTATACAGACAAGAGTGTCATGATTTACGTATATAAGAATGTTGAAGCTTCAACGGCACGTTTATGATACACAAATGCATAAACAAATCTGCACTTATGATCATGATCGAGTATTGTACAAAACGTGAAAAACTAATTCCATAACTGAGTGACTGGAAGCCATACTTACAAAGGATTCTAGACAGCGTTTGAAAAGCTTGTGAACCAGAAAAATGCAGTTTGCAATAATACAAGAAAAAAACATAGGACAATAAATTTGTGTAACATAAGCAGTTTTCTTAGTATCTAAAATTTATATAAACTTAACGAAAGCAACGAGCTTTCAACAGAAAATCTGGAATACTAAGTAAGTATTCGGTAGCCTTCATTGTAAAATTTTAGTAATAAAATATAAAGCTTACACAATATATTTGTTTTAAAAATCTTCAAGTCTGAAGCATAAATACCATGCGAATTTTATCGTCATTTAATAAGCACTACAACAGGTGTGATGTTAACGTGTTCAATATTGTAGATCTGCCATTTACTCATGGTTCTAGAATTACTTATACAAGAATTCTTTATTACATTTTTTAAATCACTTTTACCCATAATGGTAAACTGTTTCATGTATAGCTCATTCAATGATAACAGCTTTTCATAACAAATTCACAAGTGTTTATTTGTAGACGCAAGTGAAGTTGTACAAAGTACCTTTTCACCGACTTAATTAAAGTCATAACATATTCAAGGCCTAATCTAACGTAAGAGAATGTTACTCAAAGAGCACCCTCAGGTGATTATTATTATTTGTGTTATATGAACGGCATAAGTACAGTTTCACATGGCATTTTAAACTATTATGAGAGATGTGTACAGATAAACATCACAGCGCGTGTGCGTGAGCGTGTGTTATTTAAAATGATTATATAAGAAAAGCAATAAACTGTTTAGGTTTGTAAATGTAGCGAAAAACGGTAAATTATCCAGTTAATTAAACAGTAAGCTATTTTAAGGTTATAGATATAACGTCGGGAAATGTTAAAATACATATATATTCGGCAAGTGTATTTTTGTAGAAGTCTCGAGAGTTTTACAATTTTAAGTAGTAACTGGAAAAAAATTGGTAGTTTAGCCTAGAGCTTTTTTATGGTGAATTATACAACTGTTTTCTAGATTTAACGACACGTGTGTTGAATTTAAGTAAGAAGCTATCAAACAAAAGTGTAAAAAAGCTTGCAAGTATCAATAAATGTTTGGCTTTATTGCTGCCCGTTATTTTATGTAACCGTATCCCATATAAATTCGGTAAAAGGTTTGCTTCGAATAGTTTTTTTTTGTTTGAAACTACATGGAATTTACGTCATATTTGGTATTTGTGACACATGATGAGATAAGATACCCTATTCGAGCAAATACCAGAACAGTCTAATTCGTAAGAAAACCTGATATTTGCATTGAAACTCAAAAATAAAAGGATTTTCGGAAGACAGTTTTATTTAAAACTGCACAGTTGTGCGTCTACACACAAAGGGAATCCAATGAAAAGTGCCATTTTGTGACAAATATTTTGTAATCCTATTTATAAGACATGAAATAAACGTCATTTTTCTTCCAATATTTAATGTTATGCTATTTATGTACAGCACTAAAAACCGAATATCTGCATGTCTACAATACTTGGAGAAAGTACGTAGAATGTAGGGAAATAACGATAAAGATTATCTGTCTGCTTTGGACAGATTTATTGCTAAAACAAGTGTATTATGGATTAACTATTCATTCCGGATCATCCAAGACACAAGGTATTACAACGACAAGACATGTAAAACTGGAGAAACGCAATTCAAATAAGCCAACGTAATAACAATTTGCTCGTTTTATGCAAGCATTTGTGAAATAAACCGTACTCATATGATGTTTGTCTTGGAACATAGCTGAGAAGCGTAGAAAGCTGCTACATTACATGGTTATTTGTACTTGATTAGGTAGCCAATCTGAAACTTGCTACTCATATCTTGTTCGTACTCCAAGGGTACAAATGGAATCAATTTCAGTGGAAAACCCGAGTTCATCTTTAGTAGCAAATTGATCTTGCTCGTGGAAGCAACACGTTTTTAATCTTGACTAACCTCTATCAAAGATATACATAAAAAAAAGTTTTAACAAATGTGGACCACTATTGAACCCGAGTACTCCTCTGGGGCGACTGACAACTTAAACACTTCAACAATTTCAGAAATAATTGTCTGTCCCGAATTACACCAGTTTGGAATGTTCTACAAGCGTATTCATGGCTATACAAGTTTAATCGTTTGTATTTTTGGCACACTAGCTAACGTTCTAAGTTTGATTGTTTTGACAAGACGGGAAATGGCCAAATCGACAAACCTGATTCTTAGTAGTTTGGCATTTGCTGATATGTTGAATATGGTAGAATATATACCATTTGTAATATATTCCAATTTTCTACCTGATCCAGAGGATGAGAAATCTCGAAAATCTTGGGCATGGGCACTTTTTGTTCTTTTTCATTTCTATTTTACTCAGGTATTTAACATTATCCAAACAAAAAATTATATCACTTGTGTAAAATCACAGTAATTAATTATTTAAAGTGTTTATCAATTTTTAAAAGATTTGTCACACAACTGCAATTTGGTTAACGCTCACACTCTCTATTTGGCGATATATTATGGTGACGAGACCATTCGAGACTAAACACTTGTGCTCGATGAGACGTGCAAAGTGGGCTATTCTAATGGCATATACAGTTTCACCTTTACTCTGCATCCCAATCCTTTGTTCGTTTTCAATCAGGCCAATAGATATTGAGAAGGCATGGAATGCTTCCAATTTAATTGAGGGTTTGTCAACGAAACAGGAAATGGAAACGACCAAGTATGTTGTCAACTTGTCAAATTTGGTGATATTGAATCCTCTTCTGAAAAAGGCAAACTTTTGGTTCTTTGGGTAAGTTTTTGTGTGTACTGTTGTTGGATAAACTAGAATGGCACGCGAGCCCCGGTCTCTCTTTTAGTATTGTATTTTGTTTGTGTCAAATCATTCCAACTTTAAATATTTGATTAACTAAGCTATTGGGTTAATTATTTTATTTAGAGGAACGGGGCTCATGAACGGTTTCAGTTTTGGACTCTGGTAGTAATATTTGGTCATTGGAATTTTAACGCAAGTATAATCAAAGGATATAAACTTTTTGTTGTGTAGCATTGTAATCAAGCTACTACCTTGCCTAATTCTGACAATTGTAAGCTTTCAACTGATAAGGTCCTTGAGAGCAGCTAAGAAACGCAAAGATCAATTGCTTGGAGCAAATGGTCACTTTCAAATGGCAGTAAGGCATGATCCATTTGTCTCAACGGTAGAACCCAAGTCAAGTGAAAGTTCTACAAGAGACATTAGTGGAACGAAAAGAACCACAAGAATGTTATTAGCTACACTTGTTCTCTTTCTCATCTCAGAATTTCCACAAGGTGTGTTAGCCCTCTTGTCTGATTTATTGGGAGAGCAGTTCTTTATAAATTGTTACATTCCTTTATCAGATCTAATGGATTTTGTGGCTATTTTGAGCTCAGCTATAAATTTAATTCTGTATTGCATGATGGGCAGGCAATATAGGGACATGTTTTGTAAAGTGTTTCGAACTAAAATGTTTTTGAGGTGACATTGACAGGGTTAGTAGATTGAAATAAATTTAGGAAGTGTTTAAGTTAAAAAGTTTCTAAAAAATATATATTTAAAAAAATAAAAATATTTTCAAAATAGAATAGTATTTTTTAGATGACTAAATTTTTTTATGTAGCAAAAGAGCATTTACTGATGCTCATTTTTTACCCTTTCATATAAAAAATGTTTGTAAAATAACATAAAACTCAGTAATTTTATAGCGCACGATTTGTATTTGATTTTTTTACAAGGTGGTTAGAAAAATAAACCGGGCGTCAAAGTAACAAACATTTCATCGACATGTGATGAATCATGTATGGATTTGCAAAACATAAATATTTAGTATGGTGAACATAAACCCATTTTTAAACCAGTCAAGGCAGTATGTAAAATATCAAAGGAACAAATCCAAATGGGTGACATAAAGGTGTTCTAAAACGAACAAATATAAATGAAAATATTCTAATTGAGATGTTCTAAATTAAAATATTCTAAACGAGAATTAGTCTAAAAAAATCACTCTAAAAAAACATTGAAATAGTCTAAACGAGAAATATTCTAAAAACAACAATAGTTTTAAAACCATAATCTGTGCACAACATTGTGGTTGTATACTACGAACTCATCATTAATTCAATGTTTGTAATTTATTATGCATGTAATCCTAAGTCATGAAAGTCATAAAGCCATTATTCTTTCATCACTATAAACAGATTTTTCGTATCAGACTTATGTATAGATTTACCCTTGATACATGGTACAAGCAGTCCTAATTCGAATTACGGGTTTTATTTAATTAATTGGCAACTATTTAAAACCGCTGATTTGCGTTAGGCTAATTATGTTAGAAGATTTATATTTAGAGTAATTCACGCTTTTAAACTAATTTGCGTTAGACTAATTATTTTAGAAGATTTATATTTAGAGTATTTCACACTTTTAGACTAATTTGCGTTAGACAATTTGTTTTAGAAGATTTGTATTTAGACTAATTCTCATTTAGAATAGTTTAATTAGAATACCTTTACTAGACCCAATCCAAATACCATGAAGCCATGCATTGAGTTACAGAATAACGTTGTGCGCTCACGGGAATATACTTGGCTACATTGCTTTCAGCTATTTTGTGTAACCGTATATTAAAAACATGTGAACAAAATTGGGAACGTTTCATCAAAATATTATCATATTTAATTTGGAAAATCACCTATGCTTTGTTAATGTTTAAAATACATGTGTAAAATTGCCTCTGAACGTAGGCAAATTCTTGTTTGTTTTTCTCAAGCCATCTATTAATTACTGTTTGTACAGACCTTATATATAAGTTTTTAATTGGTTTATGAAATTTGTTGATATTCCATTTCAAATGGTTATTTCCGGCGAGACTTAAAACACAAATTTTCTACGACACTATATTTCGTTTTGCTTTCAAGGTACACTAGTTTTATAAAGGAAATTTAGTCTTATTTCCACCTGTTTCCAATGTGACTATTATTTTTTTATTACAAAACGTCCAGAAAACGATGTACTGGTCACACAACTTATTATCATGTAACCAAACAATTATACAATTTATTCCTTCTAGGCAATTATGTACCCTAAATATTTGCATTCCCATAATTTAACCAATATTTGGGTTTGTAGTTTACTATCATATATACGTAATAAAAGTACAAACTCGTTGGCTAAATTATGGGAATGCAAATATTTATGTTACATTATTGCCTTGAAGGAATAAATTGAATCATTGTTTGGTTACATGATAACAAGTTGTGTGATCAGTACATCATTTTCTGGACGTTTTGTAATTGAAAAACAATAATCAGATTAGAAAATGTTGAAATTAAGACAAAATTTTGATTATAAACTAATGTACTGTGAAAGCAAAACGAAATATAGTCTTATTTTACTCATTTTCCAATGTGATTATTATTTTTGAATTACAAAACTTCCATAAAATGATGTACTGGCCACACAACTTATTATCATGTAACCAAACAATTATTCAATGTATTCCTTCAAGGCAATTATGTACCCTAAACATATGGATTCCCATAATTTAGCCAACGAGTTTGTACTTTCATTACGTATATATGACAGTAAACTACAAACTCGTTGGTGAAATTTTGGGAATGCATATATCAAGGGTACAGAATTGCCTTGAAGGAATACATTGAATAATTGTTTGGTTACATGATAATAAGTTGTGTGGCCAGTACATCATTTTATGGAAGTTTTGTAATTCAAAAATAATAATCACATACTAAAAGAATAAAATAAGACTATATTTTGTTTTGCTTTCACATTTAAAACACATTTTAAAAAAATCAACGAATTTGCCTTCTCTTTTGTTCACACCAGAAATAGGAAAATATTGCGTTTTTTGTGGACCATTTGTGCTCATCAAAACGACCCTGAATATATTTCTGCAAGTTTGTCCAATGTATTTTTTGCCCCATGAACATTCAATCTGATAGATTCCACAGCAAATCCATGGAGTTTTATCTTTGTAAGTTGGAAATAAGCTTGACATCCGTTGGTGTGGAATATAACCTGTTAGGTTTCCCAATTTTCTACTTATTGAGCAGACGGTTGGTTCTGTTAGTTCAGGACCATATGAGAGTATTACTCTTGGCTGGGTTTCCAAACCAATTTTGAACTTCGAAAAGTTGTCCATTATTTGTTTTGTTTGGATTTTCACCCATCCTCTTGGATATCCGTTTTTTCACCAGTGTTTCTTTAACGTATTTTATTTCCTCCAATAAATATTCAGGGCTACAAATCTTAAGTGCACATTGAATAAAAGTATTTACTACAGTTATTTTATGTTCACGTGGGTGGATAGATTCCCAGTCTAAATATGTGTCTGTGTGGGGTTTCTTGTGATAAATGTTGAATTTTAGTGATCCTTGAATTTGTTTCTCAATAAAAACATCAAGAAAAGGGATGGAGTAATTATATTCCATTTCAAAAATAAACTGCACATTCGGATGAAAGCTGTTAAGTTGTTGAAGTAATTTGTTGACTTACCGTGCGCGAATGATGACAAAAATATCGTCAACGTAGCGTTTGTAAAATTTGAAATAGTAGTGGTTTTTTATAATAGTGCTTTCCATTTTCTCCATAAAAATATCCGTCGGAATGGTAGATAATGGACAACCCATAGCTACTCTATCAATTTGTTTGTGGAAAAGATCACGCAATAAGAACTAGGTCTGAATTCGCAAGCAATTGACAAAGGTCTGAATGAATTTGCAATTTGACTGACCTTGTTAGCTGGGGTTGTGAAATTATTCCTTTGAAAAATACTGTTACAAAAATCTAATAATATTGTTTTAGAATTAACTAACCGCCCGCTGGCGCACACTAATGCATTACAATACAACTACTTGCATCCAATTCAACTTTTTTTCAATTTTGACAATATTAAACTAAAGCTATGTATGACACTATTCAACCAGAGTACTCCTCTGGGGCGAATTAAGACATTCTCAAACGGATTCATGACTATACAATGTTAACAGTGTCTAGATTCGGCGTTGTATCAAACGCTTTATACTTGATTGCGTTTGCGAATGGTGGAGTACATACTTTTTGTGATTTATACCAACTGGGAACTAGGAATCCATGAAAATCATGGGCATGGGCATTGTTTGTCATTTTCCACTCAAACGTTTCTCAGTCATGAAATTATTACATTTTTTTAGTACATTTGAAGTAAAAATCATTGAATTATATCTATATTAAATTTTTAAATTTGTCTCACAATTGCTATTTGGCTTAGTCACGCTTGCTTTGAGCCGAAAATTTAGGAACTTATTTCGTCAAGAAATATTTTGTGCATAAAATTTGTACGCCTCGAAGACCGTGTGATTAAATTCGGTAGTTATCATACTTGAGATGTATTGATGAAATTTTTATAAATAAACCATATTGGATATTTCTTCATATTTATTTGTTGCTTTAATAGTAAATTATTTCATTATGATGACATAACAATTTTGCAGGCATAACTATAATTTAGCAGCTTTTTACCAGTTTTAGCCATTCGAGAGAGAGTTTTTACATACTCATCAAAACATTTCATCAAACACTTGACGCAAATCCAAATTCCTAGAAGTATTGACTAGAAATCATCCATACGACATCAAAAGGAAAATTTATACTGGAACAGTTTGGTAGCCATAAAAGGGACTGCTGGTAGTATGAGAACAAAGCTAGTCAAATACCGGCTATTGTTTCATTTAACTTATTAAGAAACTTTCCACGCACAGTTTTCATGCTAGCTGAAATTTATATAACGGGCGATTGACAAAGGTCTGGTTGCATACCGTTTTCCTCCAACTATTCCTTTGGAGAAAAATGTTACTCAATAAAATAATATTGCTTTATGATTAGCTAACCGCCAACCTCAACGTTTTATTTCAAATCGCAATGAAACGACTAATCATGACGATAGATCTTGTAGCAAGATAACATGATGAGCATTAAAATAATATATAATTACAGCATTTCTGAAAATGCAAATTCAGCAAAGTGAGTTGCGAAACAATTTCACAATAAATTTTCAAAGTCGAATTATTTTGTAAAATAAAAATACATACATATTTCGTGAAACTTTTCATCAAATGCTCATTTGAAATAACCTATGGATTTAATTCTATCCAGAGGCGAATTTAAATCTTAAATGCTTTCTAGCAAACTGGTGCAACAAATATTTTATAGCTGTTGTATTAAAGCAGAATGTTAGCTAAACAATAATACGTGGGAAACCTTGACATGTGTCACGAAAACCTACAAAAAAGATCTCAGAATATATCATTCAACTAGTTTGGGCCGTGAATCCAAATACAAAACATGTTTGTTGTGCATAAACGCTTGTATTACAATAAATTAAAATAATCCAAGTGGAAATTGGCAATGTTGCGTATCAAACTGCATACGTTTTAGGTTATATGTACATTTTATTTTCTGAGAAAAACCTTGACGAGCGCAGAAAGCAGAGAAAGTTAAAACACGTAGGTATATTGCTTTCTCTAGAAGCTATTCTGGAACCCGAGCACATAACGTTTTTGTACCTACATCTTTGATGCGATATCCCAGTGGACTGCACTGGTTTCCCTACAGTAGCAAACTGATCTCGTTGGCTGCAGCAACTCATCATTTTCAATCTTGAACATAATCTACTAAAGTGAAATATGTGGACCACTATTCACCCAGAGTTTACCTCTGGGGTAATTAAAGACTTAAGCGTAACAAACATATCTGAACCATTGATCTGTTCGGAATTGCAACAATTTGGAACGTTCTACAAAAGGATTCATGGGTATACAAGTTTAACAGTGTGTAGTTTTGGTACTGTAGCCAACATTTTAAACTTGATTGTTCTGACAAGACCGGAAATGAAAACTCCAACAAATTTAATTCTTAGTGGGTTAGCATTTGCAGATATGCTGAATATGGTCGAATATATCCCTTTTGTAATTTATACTGACTTTTTACCGGATCCGGAGGACGGGAAAAAAAGAAAGTCTTGGGGGTGGGCGCTTTTTGTACTTTTTCATTCAAACTTTTCTCAGGTATTAATTAATTTATAAAATATATACATTAGCAATCAATGTGCAAAATCTGTGATTTATAGTTCCATAAAAAATAATATAATTATCTATTATTTTTTTAGATTTGTCATACAATCGCAATTTGGTTGACAATTACACTCGCTTTTTGGCGATATACAATGGTAACAAGAGCATTAAAAAGTAGAATCTTGTGTTCCATGATGAGAGCAAAATGGGCTATTTTTATGGCATACTCGATTTCACCTTTACTCTGCATTCCAATCTTTTGTTCCTTCTCAATAAATCCTATTTCACCCAAAAATTCAAGTTTTTCAAGTGCCATTGATAATGTGAGGGCAGGAATTGTGTCAAATTTTACCGAGGATTCGTCAACGGATCCCGAAGTAGAAGTAACAAAATATGTTGTCAACTTATCAAGTTTGGCAATATCTTATCCTCTTCTGAAAAAGGCAAATTTTTGGTTCTTCAGGTAAGCATAATATCAC
The DNA here is from genome assembly GCA_034695485.1 of Entomobrya nivalis. Classification (NCBI taxonomy): domain Eukaryota; kingdom Metazoa; phylum Arthropoda; class Collembola; order Entomobryomorpha; family Entomobryidae; genus Entomobrya; species Entomobrya nivalis. Next base: position 12,926 of record JAQFZH010000859.1, read on the forward strand.
TACATAAAATTATATTCGAATATAAATTAAGATTTGATTTAATTCAACGATAAAAAATTAACTGCAAAAATTAACCGTCACTTTAAAAGATCATTTCATTTTGCTTCAAAGCATTGTCATCAAATTAATCCCTTGCATCATCCTGACAGTAGTAAGCTACCAACTGATAATGTCACTACGAGGAGCTAAGAAACGGAAAGATGAATTACTCGAAAGAGGAAATAATCGAATTAAAATGGCAGCAAGACGAAAGCAATCATCCTTTATTTCCATATCAACTGGAGAAAGTACAAGAAAAACACTCGGTGGCTTTACTAGTGAAGTTTGTGTAACAACAAGAACCACAAGAATGTTAGTAGCTGTGCTCCTTTTATTTCTAATCACTGAATTTCCACAAGGTGTACTAGCTCTATTATCAGATATATTGGGTGAGCAGTTCTTTAAAGCTTGTTATATGCCTTTATCAGATCTGATGGATTTTGTGGCTTTACTGAACTCAGCTATTAATTTCATTCTGTATTGCACAATGGGCAGACAATTTAGAGAGGTGTTTTGTAAAATATTTTGGATCAACAGATTCACGAAGTGAAACACATGTTTAAAAAACGTGCAAACAAATTCCATCATAGTCACTTTTCTAAACTCACGTGTTACGTTTCAGTTTCTAAATTATTCCCACAAACTGTTAAGTAGAGTGAAACCAGGTGTAAAAAGTTACCAACGACTGAGCAAAACATGATAAATAACGTGCTAATTTGTGAAGGTTAATATAATATCAACAAGGAAGCGGAACGTAGATAATAGTTTTCAGAAACCATGTCTGGAGGCACGGCACGTGTGATAACTCCACAGGGGAATTTAGAATAAAATAGTTTGGTAATCGAATACGGGGAATTGAGTCATTTTGCGGAAAGGAAATCAAATACTGGAGGTATATAGTTTTACTCAAATTGTTTAATCTACAAATTCACGTGTTTAAAAAATAAGTAGTTAAATATTTCAACGGTTTGGTGACAATAAACAAAGCATGACATGCAAACCCACTGCATATGAACAATTAAAAAGGCAGCTGCTTTACACCCAGGAAATATGGAGTAGGAGTTTTTGGAAGGGAAAGCAAGCAGGGTATTAGGCTTCACAAAAGGATTCCCTTCTTAAGAATAATAGGTATAATTGGAAGTAGGTGAAAGTTGAACAGACGTCATTCGCTACGCTACAGCTAGATAGATAGATATGCTTGAACGATGATGGTTTTGTGAGCTGAAGGAGAATGCCTGTATAGCTTTTAGCGATTTTGTGTAATCGTTCACCTGAAAAAAATATACCAAAGAGGGGAATGTGTGGACTTTGCAATATTTTCTTTTGTCTTTTGGATAAATAGACGTACTTTCATTTTATAAAAAAAATGTTTAAAAGCTTGTTTAAAGGCATAAGTCCAAATAAGGCATACGAATAAAACAAATCTGTTTTTTAGATCTCATATGTGAGTTACCAATTATTACACAATTTTCCGTAGCAATTTCATTTATAATCAAAATATTCCGCGAGAACCCTTGGCATATGCTACAAAACCTACAAGAAAGCTATAAGAAAATTATATTTCATCAGTTCCGGCTTTTAAGTTGCACATTTCTGTTCACATATACATTAAACTAAAAGAAAAGTAACATTTACTTTTAATTTTTTTGTAATTAATTACCTGCTTGAAATTTCACAGAACAACCAGAGGTAATTCTAGACCTAACCTGTTATTATCTATATGGCAAAGCAATTACTCAACTTTGTAGCCACCTTCAAGGCAAATCATCTTTGAAAAGTTTCAAAGCCTAAATTTCACAGGTATATAAATAATTTATTATACAGTATACCAAATGAAAGGGCAAAGTTTCATAAAAACGCCCACATCAAAGAAAATTTCTAGGAAGTTGACGTTAACAAAATACACTGTTTTCTTGTGTGCATCCGTTACAATTTTTTTTAAATAATAAGTTAAATTTTTATATCATATTTAAATATTTAACCTTGTCTTCATTAAAACAAATGGTGTCAATGAATACCATTTAAAATACACAAAAAATAATTACCTAATTCCACATCTCAGGTAAAAGCTAAAGATAAAGTGTAGGAGTCGAAATAAGACGCGGATAGTGTACTAGGGTAAAGGAACACAGAGAACCTAGTGCATCTACACAAATTTGTACTTTCACCAGCTCACAAAATAACAAGCGTCACGTCACCTAAAAGCCAAATAAGATTGTTTCCCTTCCCACATGCTTAGCTATTCTTCTTTCTCTAATAGCTAGCAATTTTCTCGGGCTCTCTCTTTTGGAAAAAAAGGAAGCTCTCCCATTTCGTACACTATCCGTTCACACAAGTTTCAATTTTTGAATAACTTCGGCTCCTCTCCAGCTCGAGCGATACTGCAAAGCTTAACTTCAATTTTCAACTTCAGCACGAATTTGTATGCTTATCAAATAACCACCCTTACTATTTTCAATCTTCTGAAATTGCAAACCAAAATTTATTTTTGATGTTCATTTCGCCCCAATTGAAACTGCTGCTTGAGCACAGGCAAAAAAAGTGAATCTCAATCTTGTTGCTTGTTGGAAAGCAGGTGGGAGAGTGAATCAGAAAGTAGGAGAGTGTACTCCAGTGAAATCTTCCATCAATCTTTCATCATCATCGTCATTTTCTTCTACTAGCTTAGTTTCACTATAATAGCTGGAGAGAAGGATGTTGTATCAGCTTTCCTTGCTTTCTAGTAGTGAGTGCGGTGTGACGTAGTCATTTGTACTAAAGCTTTCTCCTTTAGAGATTTTTTTACCATGTACTCTTATGCATGGGGAACCTCTTTTACTCAGCACAGTATCCGTTCATGTTTTCGTTTAGAATGCGCTATGCTTGTGTGTCAAGTCTCGTTATTTTTTTTTCGGATTGTATTCGTACTTCAATATGCAACGTTGCATAGATAAACAAATGTATAGCCTAAGCTAAAGACTTACTACTTTTTTATTCGTACATTTTGCACAAATTTCTATAAATTTCCTACAAATTTTTGGGCATATTGTTTCTTTTAGTTTAAAAGTAGATTATTTTTAGTGAAATAATGGGTTATTTAAATAAATAGCTTTGATTTATAAAAGTAAATTTAATTAATTAAATCATAAAAAATACCTTATTATAAATATAGCTCTAATTATCCTACAAATTAGCTGCTGGAAATTTGATCAAATATTTTTATAGAACAAAATATTTGAAGACCCCGTCAATAAAAATGCATACATGTATCTGTAAATGTAAATGTAAATAAATACAACTAAACACTTTTGTATACTCGCTTTGTGAATCAGTTCATTTCTTATATTGAGTTGTATGCATTTTTTCATCAATAGTTAAGTTATCTCTTTACTTCGTTTACAACTTGAGTAAACTGACGTTTACGTGCACGTATGTATATGTTAGCATGCTGATCACTTCTCTTGGTATATGTTACCTATGTAAAAAAAATCCAAAACTGTCAGCTTGCTCTCATGTTATTTTTTTAAACCAAGTATCTATATAAAAGTGCATTACAACCAAACTTGTGAACATAATAATTCTACACATATTTTACCATTTATTAAAATTAGTAAAAATGCGTTCGTTTGGACAGCCTGAAAAATACACAATTAAAATCAAACAAGTTTTATTATTTGATTACAATAATAATATGCTTTACGACATCATAATCGTAAATGTATTCGGATTTCCAGTCAGTTTTTTTTTCCTAAAAAAAATAATTCTTAAGTTTACAAAAATACGGTTCCAGCGTTACATCATATTTGTCAACTTGTTTATTTTTTTCAAGGAAAAAGGGCTTGGGTGCATATAAAATTTGATCATACTGTACGCATATCATGTTTATCTGAATAACATGCTTATGCGTTTTTTTTTATGCAAAAAAAAATCTTTCATCTGTCACTTTTCAAACAAGTCATTACTATGATACGCTATGTAAAACGTGTGGTCTCCTCATCTTATCCAAACTCTTTATTAATTTGTACACGTAAACTTTACTTGTTCAGATGACAATTATGCATACATGGATATCTGAACGAATAAAAAAATGTTGAGCTTATGAATTTTTAATGCGATAGGTAAGCAAATGATGAGCAAGTCACTTTAAATTCAAGGTCATCGAACAAGTTTTTCGCAGTCAAACAAACAGCAGTCGAGCATCAGCAACAAAACAACTTGTTTCTGATCTTGTGACAAAATCTATCTACCTTATATTTTGGTTAGTCCATATTGTGTAGTTTTCAGTGAAGCAATAAAATTTTATTTTAATCCATAAATATTTTAAGTATAAAAATATGGCTGGGGAACCCAATTTGAAAGCGAAATACCAACAGATTTTACGAGACAATGGGATCACTGACGAAATTGCCATTGTGATAATTAAAGATCCAAAGTATAAGGATGAAGGGATGGGAAGTGATCGACATGCTATAACGTTAACATTTACAAATCACACTAAACCCGATTTACATTTATTTGTAAAAGCGTTACAAACGGATGCCTCTGATACGAAATTGGCAAAAGAGCAGAAATCGTTTGAGAAGGAGGCTACATTTTTTACAAAATATTTACCAGCTGCTATGGAATTTTGTGAATTGAATGGGTAAGCATAAAAATATATTGATTATTTTTAGATTTAATTTTCGGGTTTAAATAAAAAAATATTGTTTAATTTTAGATCTGGAAAAAAGATGGTAGCAGAGCTCTACCCAAAGTGTTACTATGGAGACCGGAAACTAATAGTTTTGGAGAATTTAGTAATTGATCAGGGATATACAGTGCTCGGAAGGGACAACAAACATGATTGGGAGACTGCTATGTAAAAAATAACCCCCCAAAAAATTTATCCCTGTATTTTTTAAGTTGTTAATTTTTTGAATGGCTCTTTTTTATGTAGGTCAGCGTTAACTAACTTGGCAAAGCATCATGCCATTTCATATGCCATGATCCAAGAGACAGGTGGTCCGGAACTGTTTTTCGAACGATTTCGGGGTTTGGATTTTGAGGCTTTGGAGCAACCCGCTTTTCGAGCTTTATTGGAACCATGGCTAAAAGCGGCTATTAGTGCGGATATTGCAATTCTCCAAGTAATTTAAGTAAATTAACTAACAGTTTACGGTTTATAAGTAAAATGATGACCATATGTCGAATTTAATGAATTTATTAGAAAAGTGAGGTGGATGGTGCCAGTGAAGCTGCAAGTAAATTGGCAGAATTTTTGCCACTGAAAATGGGTGATCTTTTTGGAGACTCATTAAAATGTGAGGATAATGACTTGCGAACTTTGGGACATGGGTAAATATTTAATATATGATTATTTTTATAACATTTTTTGTGAAATTTGTAGTTAAATACCTGTGTTTATTTTCAGGGACTATTGGTACGCGAATATGATGTTTAAGAAGCATCCAGACACGGGAAAAATCACTCATCATAAATCAGTGGACTTCCAAGTGACTCGTTATAACTCGCCTGTGATTGACGTGATATTTTATTTGTTTACGTCAGTATTAACTGACATAAGACAACGTCGGCTAAAGGATCTTTTGCATTTGTACTTGGTTATTTTGAATACAGTATCGAAAAATTTGGGCCATGGGACAAATTTGTGTTATAAAGAGCTATTTGCTCAGTATCGGAAGAGATTTCGAATTGGGTTCTTTCAAGCTTTAATAGTTTCTTATGGTCCGGGGATGGATATTTTTAAGGAGGTGGACTTTAATAATTTAAGCAGTAGTGAGGTGGAGGAGGTAGCGAAAAAACTGGCGTTGAAATGGATAAATGAGAATGAAAAGTTGGTGGAACATGTGGCAACAAAAGTTGTGAAAGTTGTAAAGGAGTATTGTGAGCTGGAGGCTATTCAGTAGTTATTTTAGCAGATTTTTATAAAAAAAATGTATGAGATCGATAAATTTTATGATTAACTTTTATTTAGTTTAGATAATGTAAATAGTAAAGTTGGTAAAAGAAATATAAAATTGGTCCTGTTCGTAGTTAAAACGTTAAGTCAAATAATAAAAATATATTAATTTTTTTAACTACAGTGGTTAAATTCTGAGCTGCATTGAACTTGTTTATCATGGTTTACTACAAGAATACACATTATTTATGCATGGGCATACATATGTACATAACCTGCTTCATTGTAAATCTTGTACACACATGCTTGCATCTATCTATCTATAAGTATCACTTTTTTGTATGATGCCATCCAAATAAAATTATAATCTGCGCTTAAATAACGAATCCAATAAATTCGTTTCCAATTAATTTTTTTAGGAACTTTGGCTATTATAAAATCCAATTATGTGACTCACTTAAATCGAATAATTATTGACACTATAAATAATTTGCCTTTTCCCCACGATTTGTTTTCGGTTATTTTTTTTAATGCGACATAAATACCAAAAAAATGTATTATTTTCTATAGGCATCCTTAATCAATGACCAGGCTATCATTCTTTTGGCCAATTTCTAATTCTAACCATTTTAATTAACCTTTAACTGCAAACCGTCTTCCCAGAAATGACAAAAATTCAGGTTTTTTCCCACTTATGAAAATTCCCTGAAACGACAACATCGACGAGCTTGATCTTCTACTAAATGTAGCACTATATTTATTTGAGAGTCACTTATTCATATATCTATAAGTTTACTAGTTAGCAATTTTTTCAGGCATAATATTTAAAAGACCTGATAAATATTTTACTGTTCATCTTGCATTAACAATTTTTCATTACAATCATAAAACCAATTGTATAGACTACGTGCTGAATTTCAATATCAAATTGTATCGAAATTGTAAATTCAATTATCTTATTAACTTTTAATGTTCGTTTTATTGGCTATGACATTAATTGTCATTTTTAATCAAGTTCTAAATTTCATTGTACATGCATCACAGCTTGTTACATTTTTGGCGAAAAAATATACATCTATCAAAAATGTATATTTTATCATTAGTTTAAATCAATCGAAAAAAATATTGTTAATCTAATTTTCTACCAAATAAACTACCATCAATAACACTTTGATAAAATAAAAAAACAAAAATATCTCCAGTAGTTTATCCTACAATACGGTTTATAAAAAACTAAGGCTTTTTTATTATAGTTTAACATTGTTTGGAAATTTACAAAACAAAAAGTAAATCTCAATCTAGCTGCTTGATGGAAAGCACGTTTGAAAGTGAGTGAATCACAAACTCGGAGAGTGTACTCCAATGAAATCTTCTATCAATCTTTCATCATCATCATCAATTCCCTTCATCACTTTGTACTAGCTAGCTTTCACTATAACAACTGGAGGGAAGCATGTTTAATCAGCGACTCTGCTTTACGTGCTTTCTAGTTGTGAGCATGCAAACTACACTCATACATGTATTTACACCACAACCTTTAATTTTTTATAGTTCAATCGGATTCGTGCACTATTCTAGATACAATCCCACAGAGCAAGACTACATTATAACGGGAAGTAACAAACAAAATTATATTAACGGGTAGTAAAACATTTTGTTCATATTACTTAAAACAGGTGGATGGAGGAAGTGAGGCTGCCACTAAATGGCAGAATTTTTTTGCACCTGAAAATGTGCAATCTTTTTTGGGACTCATTAAAATGTGAGGATAACCTCTTGCGAATATGGGTACACGGGTAAAAATATTTATTGTATAATTGTATTAAGTATTTCTGTGACATTTGTGGTCATAAGTAGTTTGAATTATGTACATAAATAGTTAAGTTGGTTGGAAAAAATCAGGATGATTTTTTTCTTGATGATAAATTAAATAGCTAAAATAAAAAGAAAAATTAACAACGATTCTATAACTCTTAGGTAAAATGCAGTCAAGTTTTCTTTGATCATATTCAATTGAAAATGAATGCATTTTTTATAGCAATGGGTACAAGTAGATAGCTATACCTATTTTTCATCCTTTACTATGCTTTACATTTGATTGACTTTGTAAAAGCTGTATTATATATGGCACTATATATTGGGCAGCAGAAATACATGGTTTGTATGCATGTACACGCATATATAGGTACATATGTACATAAATTGCTTTATTGTAAATCTTGTACATTTATTGTCTAATGTACCCATCCACTCTTTTATATCATTTATCTGTTTGATGATGTCTGCATAAAAATTACAAGTTGCAGCTAACTAACCAATTGAATCAATTGGTAACTTTCTTAATTCTATGATCTTTCGGTAATATATGACATCGAACTATGGAATCCATATGCATGCTTATTTATATAAATTCAGTTGGAAAGCTAATGCAAATCTTGAATGAATGCATGTCACGATCCATACTAGAAAGCACGCAAAAACAGACTCGCTGATACAACATGCTTCTTCCTAGTTGTTATAGTGAAAGCTAGCTAGTACAAAGTGATGGAGAGAATTGATGATGATGATGAAAGATTGATGGAAGATTTCGTTGGTGTACACTCTCCGAGTTTGTGATTCACTCATTTCCAAACTTGCTTTCCAGCAAGCAACTAGATTGAGATTTACTTCTTTGCTTATTCTTCGGCAGAATATTCGTTTTGGGGTGAAACGAGCCTCAATAAATTTCAATTGTAATACAGATTGAATGAACATTGAATAAAATAAATATGTTTTTTATAATTGCTCAAAAATTTCAACTTTATTAATATTTTTTCTCCCCAAACCAAAAATCAGGTTGATTTTTTTCTTGATGATAAATCAAATAGCTAAAAATTAAAAATTTGCAATGATTCTATAATTCTTAAGTTAAATGTAGTTAATTTTTCTTTGATTATATTCAATTGAAAATAAATGCATTTTTTGTAGCAATGTGTACAAGCAGATAGCTATATACATTTTTCATCCTTTGCAATGCTTTACATCTGTTTGACTTTGTAAAAGCTGCATTATATTATATCTTTCGGCAGGAAAAAAATACATGGTTTCTATGCATGTGCACTCAAACATGTTCACATATGTACGTACATTTCTTTATTGTCAATCTGGTTTTATATATGGTCGTATGTACACATCCATTCTTTTATATCATTTGTCTTAATGTCTGTTTGATTTTGTCTGCACAAAATTATAATTCGCATCTAAATAATCCATCGAATAAATTCGTAATTTTGTAAATTGATGACCTTTCGCTATATATGACATCGAACTATAGAATTCGTATCTATGTTTATTTATATATAAAGTATGTTTGAAAGTTTCTGCTAGCCTTTACTGACGAAATTTCACATTTTTCTAACCATTTTTATCAAAACTCATTATTTTTCTACATTCGAATGTATAAACACATTAATTTCAATTCTATCTATGTTACTCAATAAAGTGGTCAGGCAGAGATTCCTGATACCGTCTACGTTGAAATTTATTTATTTAATTTATTTATTTAGAATAGCGCACAAATCAAAATGAAATATCAAATTCATCAAGTTCCTGTTATTAATAAATGCATGAATGTGTGTCACATTCACTACAAGACAGCATACAGACTCGCTGACATGCAACATTCATCTCTCCAGTTTTATAGTGAAAGCTAGCTAGTACAAAGTGATGGAGGGAATCGATGATGATGAAAGATTGATAGAAGATTTTTTCTAATACAATATCCTAGTTTGTGATTCACTCACTTCCAAACCTGCTTTCCATCAAACAGCGAGATTGAGATTTACTTTTTTGCTTCGGCTTCGGCAACAGATTCATTTGGGGCGAAACCGGTCTAAATATATTCAAAGTTGTTATAAAGATCGAATGAATATTGAAATGGAATACATATGTAGTGTATACGTTATAAATATTCTAATCATGATAAATATGATCAAAACATTTATTCGTCGGTTAAAGAATTTTAAAAATAAATGGGCATTTAGGTAACTTTATTGATGTCAAAGTAATAACAATCATAGTTTATTCGATGGAAAATTAGATTGTGATTAAATTTTTGACTGATTACAAATTGATGTGGTATAATTAGATCAAATATAAATTACAAATAAGCTAGTTTACTATATTTTAACTTTCAATTCTGAGCAATTATAGCTCATAAGCTTGTACGTATGTGTATATGTGGTGTATGTATGGAGTAAATTGTGGTTGCATAAAGAGACTTCGAGATATATTTTGTTGTATGGACTTGGGTCCTGCATTTCGTTCCATTGTTCCTTCGAATAATATATTATTCAGTGTCTGGCTCTTCTGCTTGGTTTATTGTTTTAAAGGCGACAGAGTGTTTAACGGAATAAAAGAAAATTTAGTGAAATATTTTGTAAAAATAGAAAAGGTTTTTCGTTATCACAACGACTTTTGGGATATAGGTATGTATGTAAATCTATGCATATGCATATGTGGTATTACATATTTCAATGTATTTATTTATATGAATCCTTTTTACAGTGGAAAGTTTCTAAGATTTTTACATGTAAAATTCTAACATTATATTATAACTAAATTATTTTCGAAGTAACTTTAATTGGCTAAATATATTTGAATTTGGTAACATTTATTTGTTTTAAGTATGGAATTGCAATTTTTAAAAATATCACCGGATGTGTTAAAATAATGTATTGTAAAATGAAATGAATGAGGTATTATTCTGGCACTTAAAAATTTTGGTGTTTTGCAAAAAAAAAAACATTTTCGTTCGAATTTTAGTTTTTTTAATCATTTTTTGTTACTTCACGTTTAAATTTAGTCGTGCTTTACATTATTGTATCTCGAATAGAATTGCAAATCAAATTGAAATATGAAAATAAAAGGTTCCGGTATAAGTAAATGGTGGACATATTCACGTTATACATTTCAAACAATGATAACTCCGATCAAAAAATATATCGTTGTTTGGAGATAAGCTGAAGTCAAAATAATGATATTTTATTTTATTGAATATTGTCTTTAAGCTTGATTTACAATTAATGTGATATAATTACATAAAGACACTGATGACAAATATGCTAGTACACTTTAAATTTAACTGATACCTGTTAAAATACAGCTCAAAGCTAAAATAATAATTTATATTAACGAGTCATTTGGATGATAAGTCGTTGTAAAATTAATCATGACACCAAAAAAATCAAAAAAATCATGCAAAAAATTAAAATTTTGATGACAATCGTATTCATTACTATTCAAAAAGTACATAAGCCTAAGCAAAAAGTAAATCTCAATTTTGCTTCTTGCTGGATGGAAAGCAGGTTTGGAAGTGAGTGAATCACAAACTCGGATAGTGTACTCCAACCAAATCTTCTATCAATCTTTCATCACCATCATCAATTTCTTCTATCACTCTACTAGCATGTAATGTACAAGTGTATGTGCCGCTCAATACTAGAAAGCACGCAAAGCAGACTCGCTGATACAAAAACCAGTTCCTTCTCCAGTTATTCCAGTGAAAGCTAGCAGAGAGTGCTAGAAGACAAATATGATGATGATCATGATGAAAGATTGATGGAAGATTTCAGTGGAATACAATATCCTACTTTATGATTTACTACCAAACCTGCTCTACAGAAAAAGCTTGCACGTCCGCAACAGATTTGGTCGGGGCGAAACGACACACTCAATACATTTTAGATTGCTATAAAAAATTAAATAAAGATTTGAATGGGAAACATATCTACGTTATTGATTTTCAAATAGTAATAATCTTTAAAGAAAAATAAATCATTTGTTTATAAGACTTTATAGAAAATAAGCTACCAAATGGTTACTTTGTTTTGTCAAAGTAATTACTATTATCGTTCATTTGGCGGACAACTGGATTAGGATATTTTTCAATTGATTTGCAATTGATATAACTAGACCAAATTTTGTTTACAAACATGATAGTATATTTTATTCTAACTCTCAATGCTTAAAAAATACTGCAAATAACAATAAGATGTTATCCATAATAACGAGAAATTTGGAGAAAGCAGGCCATTAAATATATTTATCATTTTGCTTATTAGCCGGAAACCATTTGGGTTCTTTTACCCGCAATTCTGGCTTGAGTTATCGTACTGTTTTCATCAGTTTTTATTGGATCCATGTAAAATTATAATTTAATTATAAAACTGTGTTCCTCTAGCTTCTTTTAATCGTCTTATTATTTCATCTAGTATAAAAACTTCATCGTAGCAAAAAAAAATATTAGCATTGCATTCATGTTTGTTTTGATTGTTGTGGATTTTTATGGTGATAAAACACGTTTAAAATTTGAGGGGCTCATCACTGGGATTTCAAATGCTTCTAATATTATCAATCTGGGAGATTTCTATTTCGATTATGAATTGTGCAGAATATATTCTGCCACCGGGACTTGATGATCGATGAGCTGAGAAATAGTAGGAATTAATGAAAAATTACATCGGTTTCAGACAAGTTAACTGCTGCAAATCAAAGAAACCCTATTTTACTTGTGGGGCTCAAAATTTATAGACTTGATCCTATGGATATTATACTTGATCATTTTTTTTTCACTTCGTCCGCATTATTTATTTATTTAATAGAATTTAATAGCCAAATCCATTATGTGTGGAAATCCAACATGGACATGTTTCGAAATTATAATTTTGTATCCATTTATTATGTTTATTTTATTGGCTAAAAATATTATTACAAATTAAAATATTTTTTTATAAGTTTCAATTCTCCTATTTTTTGCATCTCATCTTATTACATTTCAGTGAAAATATCTATCAAAAAGTCTCAAATCTTATCGTGTGGCTATTGAAACGAGTAAAATTAGTTTATCTTTAATCATATCTTCAAAACCTACGTGTACAAGTATAATGTATATAAAACTGAAATATATGTACGAACATATGTATCTCTACGAACAATAAAATCCAGTTAACTTGAACAAAACCACCTTATTCATTTTGACAACAGAACACACATATTTTATATGCATATCAAATAAACAGTTTGTCACACAAGAACCAATAATGCCCCTTTGGGAACCTTACATTCGATTTATTTTTAAAACTTCTTAAGTTTTATTATCTTTTGGTTGGAGAATAAAGACATCTACAGATCGAAAGGAAAGTAGTAATATTAACTGTATATTTTTTTCTACTTCACTTCACTGACAACATGCTATCACCACATACATGCATACAAACACACATGTAAAATATAATGAGAGTCATTTACCCATAACATATTTTACAACGGACCGTGTGAAATATTATCAAGCTTTCCTGTCTGCATTTCCTTTTGAAAGGGTTATTGCCTTTCATAATTTTTAATCCTTTCTTTTTGTCTCCATGTCTGTGTTCCTACTTACCTCACCAAATACACATACATACATACATACATAAACGAATACATTCATTCAAGTATGCACACATTGACTTCTTATGACTGACTTAAGTACTAAAAAATACATTCGAAACGTCCTAAAAAGTACCCAAATTTCCCTATGTCCAAATGTCCATTTTCAACCCATTCTTCTCTCCCAACCAAATTTTCGAGTATAAAAACCCCTTGCCCCCATCATCTCAACATCACAGTCTCTCAAGTCATCTCAATCAACCAACAACCTCCTCTCTCTCTCTCAAAACACCCCAAACCAATCACCTCCAATTATCACCATGAAGATCGCTATCGTTCTTATCGCTGCCCTTGCCTCCGCTCACGGTGGAATCCGTGTTGTCCGTCAAGC
>JAQFZH010000860.1:0-26634 GCA_034695485.1 Entomobrya nivalis
TCTATCTGTCTAAAAAAGAATTAGCCCGCTAGGTCTAACCGTTTAGCCGCTACGCCGGGATTACTGCGGCATGTTTTAAAAATTCGAAGGGGCCTGGACCCTTTATGTGAGGTCATTTGGTCAAAGTGATTTTTTCTTCTCATTACTAACTATAAGAGGTAACTTTTCCAACATGTTTAAATTTTTTGTGAAAATAGCGTCTCAAACTTAGGTCGAAACCGTGCGGAGCTACAGAGTTGATGTGTGTGTACAAATAGAATGCAATGTAAAGAAAGTAAAAGTAGAAGTATTCTATAAAAAAATCTGTTTGGAGATATATAACATTGGTAAGTCTTAACTATTTAAAAAATACTTTTCTTTAACATATCTGATAGTAAATTATACAAAGTTTCGAAGCTACGTAAACAAAAAATTTGTTTTTTTTCTATTTAATGATATAATAACAAATGTCAATAATATATTTGTATTTTTATATTTAAATGTTCCTTTTGCGTTTATACAGTATACACTTTGGTATTCACCTTTCGTACACACGAAATCGACGGAAAAGAGAAAAACGATGTTGGTTACATGAAATCCATTCATTCATTATCAGTGCCAATAGGCTTCATGGAAAGCCAGTTGGTTAATTTGGTACTAGATTATCATTCATGATAGATGTGTATTAACAACAAGTGATTGTTTTTTGTTACTCACTATACTCAATAATCTACCTACCTATGTGGCGAACGTCGAATACGGTTTAAAAAATCATATCATGGTTCTTTATCAAGTAAGATCGATTGTTATCTCGTTCCTCTCTCCATTGTTGTATGTAGGTTTCTACATCTACATTTATATACATAGTAAGTTAATATATATTACAATACGAAGTAGTTTATGTACACATATCGATGTATTTCTTTCGACAATAAGTAACTTGTTAAATGGAAATAAACTTATATAATATAGCTCTCTATGAAATAGTTTCAGTGCGGGATCATCTGATCATTGATTTGATCCGTTGCTGTTGAACTATTTTAGAGTGTGAACCGTGAACCAGCTAGAAACTGTTTTTATACTTTAAAAAAGACATCTGCATATTGTATGTAGCTGCCCTTATCAATAACAATTAGCCTTAAAGCTACTTAAGTAGCCAAAGTTATGCATATATTTCATCGTACAACTAGAAACAAATTAAGTAATAAACCATACATTAACACTTATGAAAATACTTGTTACGGTAAATACTACGTTTCAATAAAAATAAATAAACTTTCTCTCGCCTACTTTATTGTTTCAGGGGCAAAATTAAGGAACAACAATAGAGAGTTAGTTAAGAGGATACGTTACTTTCATATTTCCCAATGAAATGCACACATACAAATAAGAGAATTACTACTTTGTTACTTCGTGTATTAATAATCTCGATTTGATAAATTATAGCGTACCATTGATAATTTAACAAATAAATAGCAATGAAGTACTTCAGCTACTTTAAACATGGCTGCTATTACGATAATTTCTGCTGTCAATGTAATCTAAACGTTTTAAATTTATCCATCTGTTTAAAATTGTAATTAGTATAGAATATATATTTAAAATATAATATGTGTCTGTGATAGCACCTTCAAAGAATGACATCGGCATTCACAAATCCAACAACAATATATACATAGTTAAGTTACAATTGTCTATGTATTACTTTCCTTCAAACGTTGAAGTACAAACACTTATCATTTATTATCATTCTAACCACAACGATTATTCTACAATTGCATTCACACGATTACGAATGTAACTGCGCTCCGTTTTTTTTGAAATATACAAAGACATCTGGTAAACCTCCATACAATTTTTCGTTAGTTATGTGGTAAGTACATTAAAAATTAACACCGACAATAGTACAACAATAATCACACGAGCAGAATATATTAACTATTAATAACTATATATTAATTCAACATTTTAGAAACCGATATTTGTGTTTTACCAGTTGAGTTATTCTTCACTCATAAAATAGCGGTAACAGAAAATTTTGAACTTCTAAAATATATTGAAAAGCATTAAAAATCAATAAAAATATTTATATTCTAAACACGAAGTCAAAGGAACTCTTAAGAAACGTTTTAAACAGATTAAATCAATTATTACAAGTTCTGTTTTGCTTCTACACTGCGTTTCCAATATAAACGCTGCATAATGCCATTTTAAATGCTTTTGAAGTAAGTTTGTTAAATTTGAGTTAAAACATTTCGTGAAATCGGGATACTAGCTTTTTTCCTAACATGAAAACATTAAAAATGCATAATATGATAGTGAAGTATCGACTCGTTGTCATCAAACGCTCGTTACGTATAATAGTTGCAGGATAAAGTGTCATTAGAGTACAAGTTATACAATGTGATTATCAAATAATTACACGCAAAGAAGAACATGATAACATGGCACATGTAAAACTGACTACAAAAATGTTTCTGATTTTTCTTATTACTATCACTCAATACGGATTATGCGGACAACGTACAAATATATAAGTACAATAATTGTAAATAGTAGTATGCATATTTATAATAATCTATAATATGCTTCTGTTCAGTTGAACTTTTAGTGCTCTTGCAATAACGATATTTAATATACAATGATAACTCCCAGTTTCTTAAAAAGTAGGAAAAATAACGGAAATGTCGACTTAGTCATATTAACCGTATTCATTTATATAGTCGAAATGATGAGTTTAACTGAATACAAAAATGTGTACTCATAAAACCAGACTAAGGAGACTGTAGTCTAAAATGCATGTTATGTATTATGTAGATGAAACTTCTACTTAAACATTTACTTCCTTCCAATCATTTTGATTTAACTTTTGCCTTTGTTGGGCTAAGGTTTAAAAAGTAGATTGTAATTGGAGTAGAATGCAATTAAAAATTCTTTACCAAGCTGTAAAGCATTTTATGCTGTTTTTTGATTTTTTCGATTGTCAATTGTGAAAGGTTTCGTTTTTGTTTGACTTTCAGTTCCAATATGACTAATGTAACAATTTACTGTAGTAGTAATAGCTAGCTATCACACACGATGACATATTTAATTAAATTTTTAACAAGATGCCTATTTCATTTCATTGATTTCCCTTTTCATAGGGAATTGATGTGAAACTACTTATATTTTTAGCGTTTTACAAATGTGAGGACAAAGTGGAAAAATTGAATTTCGAATACTCTAAAGCCGTATGTAAGCAAATAGTGTATATAGAAAGCGCTTTCGAATTGCTTCATTTGTTTATAGTTTTGATGCGAAATGTTAACTGGCTATTTAAGAGATAACGCGAAAACGTTTAGCTTTTCATAAACTATAATAACCCTTTTTATGGCAAAACGTAAACATAAGTGACAGAATTGTAATATTATTAACACTTTAAGTGTATTCATACTGCGATAGAATATTAAACGTATGAAATGGGACGTGATTCAAAAGTATTGGTCTTGGTAATTTGATAATGAAAGGTGGAAAGCCTCTTGATTGTGAAGTTGGAAATATAATAGATGTCCATAACATTTTGAAGTAGTAGTTCTCATTTAGGATTGTTTTACAACTTTGTAATGTGCTTTTTCAATAATCCAGACAGAGCACCAGCAGATAGTTTTCTAGTTGATACGGTTGATTGTTGGGAGGGGCCCATTGCAAGAGCGGATAGGGAGATATCAATGGCAGATGCTGCTGCAACAGCAGTGGCCGTATTTCAGGATACAGGCTCTGGAATGATTTCCACGTAATTCTCGGGAATCAAACCAGTTTTTCCACGGAGAGTACCTTCAAGCCAACCGGGTTCACAAGAGGCGCGAACTATAAGAATGCAAAATAAATTATTGTAGTTTACAACTATGTTATAATTCTTGGAACTAAGTAGTAACTACAAATAGAAAAATAACCAACCATTGATAATTATCTCGTTTGGTTCAAAGGAAAGCTCGCCGTCGTGCTCACCGACACAAGAATACAGGGTCCGTGCGCATTTCCTAAGAACGAAAAAAACAAACAAGAATTAGTAATTCATACGGACCTAATTGCAGTTTAGATAATATGCAGCTATCAGAAGGTGCTGACTTAGTTACTTACGCGAATTCTTGTTTGCCTAATCCTGCAGTGATTCCAGGAGAGCCAGTAAAACCTTTTACTGCTGCGATTCCTATTTGAAAAAGAAATATTATATTTAGTCACAAATCTTTTTAGCAATATGACCCAAATAGTATCAAGATAGCTTACTGGATCTGTTTGCATAATCTCGCCCATTACTAAGATGATGATCAGGAGGTGGTTGATATGGTGGAGGCTGAGGAGGATGTCCAACAAGACCAACGGTTACCTGATGATGCCCTGGCCAGGAGGCTACAGACTCAGAGCTGCTGCTGCTATTTGATGTACCTCGATCTGTAGAATAAAAAGGGACGAAACAATGTAAATAAAATTATTGTCAAAATGCAAAACAATTATGGTCAAATGTGGAAACAGATTAGAAAAAGAAATGTAGAAAGACCAAAAGCAGCACCCCAGAAAAGTTTTCTTTCTTCGTGAGAAAAGTGAATATTTTGTGATTTGTTAATAGTTTGCTTAGAAAGCGTTTGATAGTGAAATGAATGGTAGTGTAGTTATAAATGATGATTGTAGTGTAAAATTAATGAAGCCTCGCTCAACTGACCATTGTTGTGATTCAAGGAGAGTTGAGAGAAGCTGTTTTCTTTAGTGTCTACAACGATTGTTGTAGGAGTGTGACCAGAAGAAGGATTGACTACACTAGTGCTTCCGCTAGTAGCACCATTACTACCTCCTCTAGCGATAGAATTGGAGTGATTGGAGGGGTGGTGTTGCTGTTGTGATGAGGAGGATCGACTACTACTACCCTCCCTTGTCAAGAGAAGAGAATTACCATCCCTGTCGGGTATGGAGGAGTGCGAGCCTAGACTGTAAGAGAGGTGAGGAGGAAGAGGCTCACCACTGCTTTGATTTGACGAGCTGGAATGTGAACTGGAATGCAGTGAGTTCACTGTTGCTGTTGAATGGTACATTCCTCCTCCAGTACTTCCACCTCCGCTTCCACCGCCTCCAACGCCACCAGAACTGCTAGATGACTGAATGTTGTCCCAAGATGTACGCATTGGACCGTCGTTATAAGAGGTTACCACAGCCTGTAAGACAAAGAGAAGGGTACAGCACGACTGCAAGATTTTGTATTTCTTATATATACTGTCTAATTCGTTAAGGACTTACGTGTTTTACGGGACTAGTATGCGGACGGTGATTTACATGTACGTTGTTAGCATTTAACATTTGTGGGGCTAACTGCTTTGGCAATTCACTTGGTGCGGGTTTGCTGATGAAGATCTATACAGGGACCAATGTAAAGTTATTGCAAACGTCCAATTCAGTACAGAGTGAAAATACACGTGTATCAATCGCTTTGAATAAGTACAACAATTCTTACCAGTTCTGCATTTTCGATAAGGATCTCGACAACAACATTACAAAATTTTATATCCATAATGGCAGCAACAGTTTCTTCCTCTGGTCGCAACAACGTTGGCCCAAAGCACACACCAATGTTGCTCACTGTCATTTTGTTCTTATCCGACTTTGCCGCCACCCTATTAGAATAAATGGGGAGTTTGTTAATATAAAAATTTCTCAAATTGCAAAAAAATAACAGATTAAATCGTTTATTTCAATAATCTTTTTACCTTTGCAGATGCATAACCAACATTTCTAGAATGCGGAAGTTAGCAGGGGGCAATCTATGAACAAGCGTATGCACATCAGAAATTCTTTGTACTCTCGTCTCTTGCTCTGTGAATATCAAGCAGAATTATGAAATTTCAGGCATGTAAATTAGTTATTTTCAAACTTCCAGTCAAATGTAATTTTAAAATAATGCTTACTGGCTGCAGCAATGAATGCTTCATGATACCGGAACGTCATAACAGGTTCTGGTAAGTTGCGAAAATACGTTTTAACTGCGCTTGTAATCGTTTTTGTTTCCCACTCGCAACGATCACTCAATACTAGTTTCTCGATTTTACGTCGATCCAGGCCCTGCTGTAACAGTTTCGTAACTTTTGATCCAACGCCAACAAGTCTGTAGAGTCCCTGTTCCTCCAAGCTACGAGTTTCCAACTCCGCAATACACTCTTGAACGAAACTGTAACCGACATCGTCAAGAATAGTTTCTTCGGATTTTGGAACCTTCCCTGGAGGGCCATATGTCTGTAATTGTTAATACAACATTGGGTCAATTATTTCTTTTAAATGTATTATTTGACGTCTTGGAATTGATAATGCTCGTGCTGTTGTAAATGAAATCTTACCGGCTCACGTCCATCCATCGCGTCTAACCAAAGTCGTCTGTCCTCCTCGGAAAGAGCCTGAAGTGTGAAAACCACACCTGATTTATTTTCTGCGGTAAGATCAAAGCAGAATCGCTTCTCAATAGAATCAGACATTCGGCGGGTGCATGATTTAAGAACAATCTCATCCGTTCCAGTCTAGAAAATTAATAATAAGCAATTCAATCAAACTAATTGTACAATATTTTGTCATACAAGTTCTGTAACATTCAATATTTTCCTTACAATCTTTCCGGAGATCTGATTATATGCAATCATTGTAAACTTCCTATTGGCTTTCTCATACATGCAGTAATGTTTCACCCAACTGCTTCCCAATGCCTCTGTAAAATCACAGAAAATAAATAAATACATGAAATCACACAGGTAAAAATCGTTCAGTATGACATTAATTTACTTCAAAAGTACAAAACGACAACTTCTTTACTTACTTTTCTCCATTAGGTACAAGTATCCTTGTCTCGCAAAATTTCTGTCTAAACCACCCGGGTCCTTCTGAAATTGTAGTAATAATTTTTATATTTTTTTGAACAGTAAACTTTTATTACTAATCTACGAATTTCTCCTCAATCATCACAAAGGCCTTACCGACTTGCGTATCTCCAACATTTTATTCATCAGGGATTTGGTTTGATCCCGAGCAGTCTCAAAATTTTCGCGAGTCTGAAAGAATCACAATAAATTCAATTTATTTTACAAATCAACAGAATATTATTATTTTGATTTGTAGTACTTCAATAAAAATAAATAATTTTATTTTACTGGGATTAAATACGAAGCTAAGTCTTCTTTGCTTATTTCAGCTTCATATGTACTCCAATTGTGGACACCCACTTTATTTCTAGCTACCACAAAACGAATGATCTTTGCCCAAGGGGACTTTCCAGCATCTCGGTTACAACGTAACATGCTTATATTCCACTAAAATGGAACTGATTTCAAGTCTGCGACAAGCTATACTTTATTCAAAATTCACGAATACTACCTATAAATGCGTTTCTAGATTTTTAAAATTGAAATTTTTAAAATTATTTATTTGTTTATTTATTTTTTGACTTGGAAAGCTTTCTGAACTAAAAGTGTAATATCAAGTTGTTATCAGCGACTGAGTGAAAATCACTTCATGAGGAGAATTTATAACAAATGCAATCTTATACCATCCAGTAATTTTGTCGGTGTTGGTATAGCCTCACATGATATAAATCTGCGTATTTTTCATGAACGGTTATAAGAGCCTCTATCTAAATAGTTTTGACAATATGCAAACAAGAATCTGTAGGTTTGATTTAGATTGCCTCTCTGGATAGATGATGAAAGATAACGGTGACAAGTGAAAGCGACTATACTACATCAAACAGTAATTTTAATCCAAGTAAATCTTTACGTTTTGCTCAGTATTTCGTAAGACTGTATTGCATTGAGTACACATAACTTTACCTAAACTCCACCTTATTTCAGAGAAAGCAAGTTAAATTATACTATATTCTACTTTTGCCAATATTGCGCATGCCAGAAGCACGACAAATCCAACCTCTCTTACTTCTTTCCAGCCTCTTTTTTTTTCTAATATTTTAAATAAAACACGGGAGAACAGTTTTTCATTCTTAATCAGGATTAATTACGATTTCAAAAGAAAAACGTCTGTCAACTCTGATTTTCACAGTATTTTCATTTCATTTATCTTCAATCTTGTTATATTCAATTTCGTAGATACATTTTATATACATTGTAGTCTTCACTAGATTCATTTCTGCTTCATGATATCATAGTCTGCAACTATTTCCTTGTATGTTTACTAGAATCTGTTTTAATTGTATGGTATCAGAGTTATTAACTCAAAATAGCAGATCAGAATAGTTTACTCATATTAAGTATAATGGTTTTTCGCATTTGCGGTTATACAACAATGACCATTTCTGGAAAGATAAAAAGCAGACGACTAGCCCGCCGACCTCACACCACAGATTCAGTGAGAAATTCCTCACCTGGCCTCATAGATATGTTTACATCTTAACTCTTTCATACATTTTTCGCACATCATCTTCTCATTTTCACCTCACCTCCCAATTACTTCCGCCCTACTGATGCTGTCCATTATAGCAAAAAGGTTACATGAAAGTGACATAGAGATAAAGTACTTACGTTTTGTATTCGCTTTTGAAGATCTGTCATGTACGGTTTGAAATCGGTTGCAACTTCGTGGCCCTGATGATAGAAGGTAAGCCAGCTGTACATAAAACCGAGGAGCTGTTGAAAAAAAAACAAGACAAAGACACAATAAGTATAGACATTGAAATAAATTCATGATAAAAATAGTCTGCAACAATAGTATTACGATTAGGTATTACGTAAATGAAACACCAGACAGTCACATCATTCATACATATTTACAACGACTAGCCCGACACTTTTTATTTGCTGTCTCACCAAAGGTGAAAGTCATCTAATGTCAAAAGGGCAAGGACTTCTAAGCATAATTCTCCCAAATATTTTAATAGCATTCTATCTTACGTGTTTTTTGATTTTTCTGACTTTACAAGATCATAAGACTCAGTAAAACTTAATTGTAGATATATATCAATACAAAAAACCCTGTCTTGTACAACTTGTCTACTAAAAATGTGTTATAATTTACTGTATGTACATATTTGCAAGGCAGTAAAATGAAATGGTATAGACAGTCATATCCGGAAACGAAGCAATGAAATGATTAATCAGTAAGGGTAATCAAACCATCATAATCATGTAATCAGTATATTCCGCCATGCATACGAACAACTTTCCAAACCTTTCAGATTCCCTACTCAACCGTGACGGGTATAACTTATCTTGGGTGGTGGAACATAATTTGAAAGGAGGAACGCCAAATTCCTTGACAAAGATAAAAATGAAGATAATGAAAAAATGAAACACGATCAACAAGTCTCAAGTTACGCCACGCGACATAAAAGATTCATTACTGCGTTCATCGTCGATATACAAACAGAAAAATTAACCGTATTTTTGAAAACCAGACGATTGGAAAACTACAATTTTAAAATAGTACTAGGTATTACTTGTAAAAACGGCGCGTCTAAAGTTCTAAAATTTAACAACTGATATCATGTTATTGTATATCATATTCATTTCTAAAATAAAGATCGTATGATCCTGAGTTTATGAGATAACGGTCAATTTACAATTCGTCTGAACCCTAGACAAAATTAAAATTTCAGATTTTTCTTCAAATAAATACAAATTCGTAATTCGTAGTGTTATGATTGATGCCAACTTATGAAAAAGGCAGACAAGTCCACTTGACAATACACAATAATAATTTCAAAGAAAACTTACCGTTTCAACAAATTCGTATTTTTTGCACTCTTGTACTTCTTGCAGGAGGAAAACATACTTCAGGCTTGCCTGGCAGAAGTGACGCTGTTCCATCTCGAGGGAGGCATCCGCCTACAAAAAAAAGATGAGGGTTAATTAAGCATAATCATGATTGGATCAATATGTAAAATGTGATACCTATTATTATGCAAAATTTCACAAAAATCTTCTAAACAACTTACATATGTACGAAACGAAACTGAGTCATGTTTGAAAGACTTTAATAGTAAATGACTGACTTTATTTAAAGTTACTATTCAAGTAAAAAAAATGCAAACAAAGTTTGAAACAGAATCCCAAGACAGGTTTAGTAGTTTAAAAATATCGCTTATACGACATGATATATCAATTTTATAACAAACATGGATATTCCTTTCACAATCAACGATTCCTTATATGCACAATAGCCACCAAACCACCGAAAAACTCAAACAAAATGCAAGTAAAAACGAAAATTAAAAATCGACAGCCGACAGAAATGATATCTTTAAATGTGCTAAATTAGTAAGACATTTCTCTAGATAAATGTAATAACTTCATTTGAATTCGATGCACGGTCATGTGATCAGAATCCCTTTGAAATATACTCTGGAAAGCATTTCGTACAAAACTAATGTTTCCCGAATTCAAGGGTGTCAACCAGAATGATGTACTGGGATTTGCCTTTTGAAGTGAATCTGTAAGAATCTACTGTACTACTTGTAGGCCATAAAATCACTGAAAACAAGATGATCTGGTTGTGATTTTTCAATCACCATCTATCTGGTAGAAGACCACGGCCGAGACTGATTGTGAGACAAAAAATAATTTCATGTTAAAATACGAACAAGAAAAAGTTGGACCATATACACAAGCCGATGTCATGTCACACTATTCTATTATCACTGCATTCGTATTTTTTCATAAGACAGAATATGAAAATATAATATCCTACATGTACTGTTGTAGTTTGAGATAACAAATCATTGTTGAAGGCACGTAATCATACTATTTCATATTAAAAGAAAATTGAATCGTATATTTAGGGAAGAAAGGGAGAGATGAACATTGATTTCATACGTGCAGAATGGAAAGATTTCTTTTATGATTAGCATATGAATCAGTGATTTTGTGTATAGTTTCCATGAAATGGAAGTATTATTTTAATGCTGCTAAAAGCAAGTCTTGAATTCATTACTACCCAAAATAGATAACAAAAACAAAACAAGGAATACAACTAAGAAAACGAATTTGAAAGATGTCATTTGCTTGTGCAACAAACGAGCAGTAACTGATTTTTTACTGATGACGTCATCAACTAAGATTCTCTTAGCTACTTGACATTATATCGTACCGCTGCATGCTCATTAAAAAAACATATAATTATATTAGAATAACGCCAGAGATGAGACTATACGAACAAAAAAAAAACATTTATCATATCTATTTTCGTTTCTGGTATGAAAATGCTAGCTACATAATCTGACAATGAAAACCACGTAAGTCATATCGTCGTAACAATTAAGTAGCTAACTCAAGCTGTACCACCAACAGTGTAAAACCTCGCACGAGTTTTGTTGTAAGAGCAAAGGTCTGAGTAATACTAATGTAATAACAATAATCATAAAATATAAATGTAATGAAAATGAATGACCGGGAGGAACAGTGAGGAATAATGGAACAACTTATCAGCATAGCTCCAAGTACAACTTTGAGTTATTCGATGTTTTCATACAAAAAAACTGAAAAACATATTAAATTTCTCGAAATCTGACTAAAAATATCGTTTGTATTATTAATGTTACCAAATAAAGTATACAGTTTCACAGTAAAGAATCAAGTGACAACTATGAAAAGCATAACGCAACGAGGTTTGACGTAAGGTAACTCAGGGAGGGGTATATATTGCTTTTGGTCAATGAGCTCAACAAGCATTACATCATTCGAAGTGACAAGAATATTCTATCATTATATAAATATCTTGTTTACAAAAAAAGTTTACCTTAACCGTGATCTCATTCCTCTTGGTTTTTTAGTGTGCGAGGTAGAACAAGAAGAGAAACAAGGGGTGTAATAAATATTTCTATCTCTACATTCGTTAGGTTTACATGAAGTGATTGACAAAGATGTGGAAAGAACGACGTGTGCATCAATGTTCAAACCTGGTTGAAAAACTTTGACCATTCAGGTTCAGCAAGCTCAGTTCACAAAATGCGAGATGTGAAACAGTTAAATGATTATTTTGCTGACGCAAAAAAAAAATTAGTTGTAATATTTCACAAACAAGCTCTCTTTAAGAAATCATCGGAGAAATTCAGCTTTTAAAAACACCTCCACCGTCATAATTCACTTTGTTCATTTTTAATATTAATTTCATGAAGCACATCCTACATGGAACACTTATTTGATTTGTAAAGTCTACTAGTTAATTTGCTAATTTGCTTGTGTTACTTTTACAATCACCAGAATGTGGTGACGGTGACACCTGCAGCAAGTGTTTGGCAAAAAATGTTCTGAACCACCATAATCACTCATCATTGCATATATGCATGCTTTCCACAACGGTTGGTAGTATCGTCAGTTTGGCAATTGTGAACTGGAAATGTCAAGATTTTATTTTGAAAGCCTATTGGAATATCGTTAGCACACCTATTGTAACTTGTAACTATGCTTTATTGCAAAAACAAAATTCACTTGACTTAATTTACGGTTATCAACACTAAATCTCTCTTAGATTTGTATGGTATATGACAAACCATTTGATTTCACCCGAGATCTATAGACAACATCAGAATAAATTTTCAAGTCATTGTTTTTGTTTTTATTTTTGTTTAACTGATGATAGCATATTTAACAGTCACATCTTGCAATTTGTGGAAGATGTTAAATAAATGGCTTGACTTAATGTGTATGCGAGAAGACAAAAGTTTAGAAACTTTTAAACAGTGATGATGATCGGTATTATTTAATAAAGATGATTAAAATATTAAAATTTGGTCAAAAACTCAGTCAATTTCTCTGACTTTCTCTAGTCTAACGTAGTAAAGACTATAAAATACATTACAAATTGGAATTACACATTACAATGCAAATAGGGAAGAAATACCATGGTGATAGAACACAAGATGCATTCATTGTACATCTGTTAAATATATATTTTATGCTGATAGTGCTTTTCTAGTGGTGGCGGTGGCAGTGTGCGTGTTCATGCTCTTGTGTGAAAGTCAACATAACTACCTACATGATAAACGGGTATCCGAGTAAAGCGGATTGATGAAACTATGAAGGGCATCTTCAAGTACTTTCTTGTAATAATAGCGTTGTTCCATATACAACCAGTGAAACATACAATGCTTAAAAATAGCCACAGAGAGGTATGCATTCCTGCTTTCACCCTTGCATACTTGGAAGGAAAGCTTGTGGCTTAGGTACAAAACAAACTGTAGTATACATATACACAGAGTACACACACCATTTTAAGCGAAAGTGTATTCTTTGCATACCATTCTTCTCACGTGTGTTTTTCATGGCTAACGTAATTTTCCATGTCACCACAATTACTTCATCAAATACTATTATCTTAAAGCTGATTATTTTGGCCTTTACATAATGAAAAAAGTTGTATTTAAATGATTTAATATTGGTAATGAAAATTAATAGTAATAAAGTTTTCCCGGAAACGTAAATATTTATAAATAGATAAACTACATCTATAATTATGTTTCACGGCCTCTTAAAAGTCTTTCTATCACAAATATACAATATAACTCCAATTTTATATGGCATATATGTAAGTTAATTTGTATGTACATATCACATATGGTGTTTTATGCTTACTGGGAAATCAAAATGAAAGGACACAGCTACCAAGTGTAAACATCACCAGTGCGCTACTGTAGGAAAAACCATTATTTTCTCAAGCTTATACTCACACATGTATAAACATTTGAATCCCCTTTCTTCGCGTTCACTCAACTATAAGCCAGTGAAAGAACTTCACTAGTTGCTGGTCTCCATGTATCTATTCTGGATTTTTTAAATCCACGGGTACATTAGTACATCCATATAACAGACAGAATAAAATAAGTAGATATATATGAGAACTGAGAACCCATGCAAGGAAACATATTCCCCACATCATCTTTCCCACTCGCTTTTTCCATGCATGGTTTGGTTTGGTTTGGCATGGAAAATTCTGTGCTGAATGAACGCACCTACACGCATCATACACGATTATTCTATTAATCAAATATATACTTTCAAGATCATGGTAACATGGTCATCGCAAAATCTAAACTCTAATTTCCAATATTGTCCGACTGCTAAATACATGAATTCATACAGTCTCCGTGATATTTTATGACAGGCTTGTCCTATCGTTGGGTAATCTAAGGGTATGCAATTTTAGGAACTGCATCACCGCATGGGTGCAGACATGTGAGTTGTTTACATGAGGAAAACACAATGGGAAAAGATGTATAACATCCTAGCATGATATGTTGTGTTCGTAATAGTTTTACGTTATTCTCAGTTGACAAAGACGTGGGATAAAGACATATGAACATTTACCGTAGAAAATAAGAAGTTATTTTTATCATAAAATTGATTTTTCACGGAATGATCAAAGATTACGTCACTTTTTCCGTAATCCTTGCAATAAAAGTTGGACACGAATAACTCAAGCAATATCACAACTTCAACATACCTGGAGCATATTTTGATGCATACATACATACATTATATATATTAAATGGTTTAAAAAGAAAAAAATCTTACCTCTTGCAAGATATTGTCTTGCTTCTTCGTTGAAAGATTCAGGTAACGTTCTTGACTTGTACAGAATTTGTGAGTTTGTTTTTCAAACTTCTTTTTACCCTCCTATAAGCCAAAAAATAAAAAGAGAAAATTGATTTAAAATGTGACAACTTTGGAGAAATAAAATTGTTTTATTCTTTTCAATTTCGGTCAATCATTGCTCCTAATGAATTATAAAACGTTTATCTTACCTTAACAACTCCAATTTTCTTCTTGCGGAAATCATCGAGAGGCTTTATGAAGTGGTCGTATGCCTTCTCCAACTGTTAGAAAAACAAACATTGGGATATGGTTATTAAATTTATATTTTCTCATTTTAGCTGTACTTCTTCTTTCTCTGTGTTTGAATTTACATATTTCTTATTAAGATTATCATTATTTATGTGAAATTTATGCACACATGTCTTAAAGAGAAAATTCCGATAGATTCAGAAACTTGTTTGAGTTGGTAAGAAGTAGAAGACTCTCGGTCACTTGAATCTTGTTTGCTAGTTAGCATGATTGTTTTGTTATTTGAAGGCAATTTGTAAATTAAAGTGTTTTAAAAATGTTACTTCTGAAACCAGTAGCGTAAAATTGCTTGTATATATTTTCCAGTAACATAACTGAATTAAGTAAACAATAGAGAGTGTGCAATTAACTGGTAATTTCACTGATAATTATCCTATAAATTGTAAAGCCTGTTGTAAAAATTTGTTTGGTTTTGGTATAACAAATGATTAACACATTGAACCGAAGGGATTTCTATAAACATCCAATAAACCCATTCCCTTAAAAAAAGATGACTATAATAATGAAAATATAACGACTTGTGAGTTGATTCTATGACTTGGTTTTATTTAAACTGATTTCGACATGATGGAATAACACACAAAATTCAATTATCTCTTCAATTTTAACCATTCTCTTTAATTTACATTGCCACTCGCAGAGTTGAACTATTCTTTGAAATACAAAAATTATATAGCAAACTTTACACTCAACTGTACGACCCTAGCAAATAATTTTTAAAAGCCTGCATTCAACATTAAAATATATCGGGTCATAATTCTTTAACCTTTTTTAATGCGTTCAAAAGGTTAACTTGGCATACTTTCCAACTTTACAAAAGGGTAATTAAATAAAAACCATTTACATAGAAATACGCTGCTCCAACATTTATTTCTCCATGACACACTTTCCCCAGAAAATAGAGTAATCGTGAGACTTCACAGCTGGAATCTCAATTTTTTCAACTAGCATAATTACTGTCGCATTTGTACATACATGTATTTATCTACGCAGAGATTTTCAAAAATACGAAATTTAATTGGTGTTAAAGTTTACGCAGGTTGCATAGCAGGGAATAAAGAGATAATTGCAGAGTGGTTGGTTAGAATAACTAAACAGACAAGAAATTTTATATTCAGGTATGGTATGACTGAGAAGGATAAAAAAAAGTTGTAAAATCTTTTTACGATATTATTTGATTTTCTCTTCTGCTAATAATGTAATGACATAATGCAGTCTATCAGTTTACGAGTTTAGTAGTCGTGAACGTATATGTATAAATACAATTTCTGTATTCCTTTCCTATTTTTTGCACTGGTAGCCCTACATAAATTTTACATGCACGCCAAAGTAGATAGAATGAATGAACTCTCGCTTTTTCAATAATGAATCACATATGTAAGTTAATTAACAGAAGAGATTTTTTCGACCCCAAGCATTTTCAGGGTAAAAAAGAAGGTCATGAGACTAGTAAAATCAATACTTTACTACGTCGTCAGCCAACCAGTTCGGATAAAAAGGAAATCCTCGTTTTTTCATGTGGAAATGGATTTAATGATATAGAACGAATGTGTGTCTAGTCTTTTTTTACAACAAGCAATTTTATCGACACCTGCTTAAAGAAGTAATCAGTGAGAAATGGTATGCCTATATTTGTAATCCTTTAATATTTTTTTCCGGTTATGGTAATGTAATGTAGTATATACGTGAGAGAAAATTTCGATTGATTTCATACTACATCTTAATTTGATTGACGTTTATTTAACATTAACTTTTATTGCGAAACCTGTAAAATCTGCACAAATTATGATTTTGACTTACCATACGATCCCGTTCATCCTCAATAGATGATATAAGGCGGCCAAATTGTCGAAGAGAATCCGCAATAACGATTTCATCGTCTGTGCGGTTGCTTCCAATGCACTCGAAATGGAAATTTTCTAGGGATGCCGCAAGGGCTCTTTGGGCGCGGGATAAAACTGCAAGAAAACAAAAAGAAAACGAAATTAAAACCTTCAGTTGATATATTTTTTATGTTGAACTTTATTTTATGGAATTTATTGATTTATACTAGGAAATAGCGCCGATTTCTTGTCGTAAATGGGCACGTGGACTTGAAGGACAATCCACAAAGAAACTATATGATTTTGCGGATGAGTCATCGGTTATGCAAGGTTAAATTTTGAATGTATGTTCTCATGGAGCGTGTGCATCAATGTCAAATGAACGAGTTCTCTAGCATCTTGTAAAAAACTTCAAAAATCCTGTATTAGATGTATAACAACACGATTATTTTTAAAAAATGCCAATAATCTGTAGTGAATCCGTAAAGATTCAATTCCATAGCATAGTGCATATTGAACAGTTAGAAGAATACGACATGTCGTAAAAATTCGTGATGTTCTTATGATACTGTTGGTAAGAGTGACATGGTACCAAGGCAAATTAATTATTTTCCTGTTACAAATTCTCATTTAAGTAAAAGCTTTAGTACGATTCTGTTGTGATTATGATAATGTACTTTTATATCCGTCCTTTGCTGCTGTGTTTTATAATTATAATTTCGTTTTGATCCATACCGGGCCTGACTGAAATTTAAACCAAAACTTCATTCGTCGAACCAAGTGAATTAGATTTTTTTGGCTGATAAAATAAATTGAGAGAATACGGCTTATCAAGGAAAAAAAGACCACACCGTCGTGATCATATCATGTGCACGTGTAGTAACAGGAAGATCGCCTTAGTCATCATAGTCTAAACAAAATACAATGAGCCTCGTTGACGAAGACCGGGTCGGTGCGGCGGAAAAGCAATGAAATTGCTGAGTGAGATAGTTGCAGCATCATCTTCACGTCCATCATCTCCATAAACCGATGAGTAGCTAGCAAAGTCCAATTACAGCAGCAGCTTTTTATTTGGGGGTTTAGAACATAAAAAAAAGAAATTTCGTTCGTGAGGGTAATGATAATCATGAAGGCTGCATGGTTGACTGAATGTAATGATCGTATGGATTCCGAGAAACTATAACAGTTTATGTGGCGACATAGATCTAAGTACTTGTCGCGAAAGTAATCATAAACAAAACTTTATACTTTAACTCTTCAGACAATTAAGGCTCAGCTCTCTGTGTCATTGTTAAATTTAATTTTTAACTGGATGAAGAGGATAAGCTAATGAAAAGAATGAATATAAAATCCCATACTAACGAAAAGGGTTACTGTTGACAGATGGGAACAAAGAATATATCATAGGAAATGGAAAATAATGCTTCATTCATTTAAATATACATACATACAAATTACGACAAAAGAAAACGTAAATCCGTAGGATCAAAGCTTAATGAAAAATATTATTTTCAAATAGTGTCTTGTGAGGATTAAAATTCATGAAATATTCTTTAAGCAGCTGGATTTATGGCCACTAATAAATATAAACATTTAAAATTAAGCTTTTTCTTTTCATTGACGACGAAAGATAAAGCCTTAATAGAGTAGAAGCAGTGGTGATAGTAAATCAAAAGCGTATTTCTAAATTTCTTTGCTCATTACTTTTAAAAAACGGCATGTTTGACTTTTTGGAAATATAATGTGCCGTTTCATCTACAGGTAAACTCAGCAACCTTTTTTTTTAGCTAGCGTAGAATTTTGTGAAGTTAGCCGTCAACATTTCATTAAAATGTGGGTGTGTAGTCGTAGTGTGTAGCAAGCAAAACGACAAAAGCACCCTTATATGGCAAATGGCAAAATGAATATATTAAATTTGTCACCATTCGAGTATTGAATATTGCAAGAGTCGCTGTTAAACTAATGAAAAACTACTTCCATTCAATTGCTTTGCTTTATTGATAAGACCGACCAATTTTCAAAAACATCAATGAGTTATGTTATGACTAAGACTTCATTACATTGTATACCAAGCGAATAACAAATAGTTTTTTTTCCGTTTTAAATCTTCGGATATGCACTCCAACTTGGACCAATTTAAGTAATGATACAGATTCGCATGCAATCTGATCTATTCCATCATCAATTTATTCGTAAACCAGCTGCACAAGGTTACAATCTGACAAAAATGATAAGAAATATCAGTCGCAAGTGACAACTGCAAAAACGACTCATTAGTGCGAATGAGTGTCAATATTCAATGTACATGACTCAGGGCTTAAACAGTAACCATCGCTTCATCATTTAAATCAAACAACATCTTCACACCATATTATTTGTAAGCTGCAGAGCAAAAATTAAAAGTCTATAAAAGATGAGCCATATATGAAATTGTTTTATTGACCGAAAGAAAGGACAAATCAATTTTCACATACAACTTAACCTCAGATTTGCAGTAATAAATCCAGTTATAAAAACGCTCTCATAAAAGTATACACATTAATATGTCATACCAAAGACGTAGAAAAGAATAAATATCAACAAAAAAATAAAATAGTGATCAATCCTTTTTAATTAAAGGATTACCTTGAAGTTAATCTGCAAAAATGTCCAAGATAGCATGGTTCTTGTTCAGATGAAAATATTTGCAGTCGACTTTTTCAATAAAAGAACAACAATTATGATTGTATCTCTTGAAATAAATGAGAATGGCCATTGACCATAGTAGTATGTAGGTATGAATATTCACACCAAAAGGTTGTTATTTTTTTTTATCTTGCACAAGCGCATTGTTTCAGGTTGTAATAACGGTTCGTCTGATTTTCAGTGAACAAAAAAATTAGAAGACGATTAATTCAATTCCCTGTGTTATCATTATCATTAAGAGATTTTCGTTAGCCATGTCTACTTTTTTTCTGAAACAACTGTTCACGAACTTTTATCAAAAGTAAAAGACATCTTTCACTCCTATTATCTTTGCTTAGTTATCATTATCATTCTTTTCCAAAGAAACTAGTCGGTACATGACAATGGTAACTTTCAGACAAAGCAACATGCATAATTCAACGAAAAAAGGAAGATCACTGAAGTATTTACGTATGAATCACTTAGTTTTCTTCTTATTTTTTACTTAGCTAATCAAGTTCATTTTTCGTCTAACCGCCCTCATCGTCAAAAGGAAAAAAAATACAAGCGAAAAAAAATTAATTTAGTTTTAAGATGCGTAGCTGTTTTCTTGGTAGTTTGCAATGAGCAAGTGCAATCACAAAAGAAAAGATTAGGATGGATGGTGATATGGTGAACTGAACATGAAGGACAAGAGCTTCGTCATTTCATGTTTTTTTGTAACTTTATTATATCATTACGATTATTGGTCATTATCTCTTTTTTTCTTTTAAACATGAAACCAATTTTATTTGCGGCTCTACACGTTTAATGTTCTTTTACGGTTATTTCTAAAGTATTTTACGAGATAAAAATTGAGTAAACAAGATGACATTCATTGCCACAGCGAAGAAGAAACAAACTCAGTTTTTGATCCAAGTCTTTATAACGCAAACAATTACGCAATCACGTTGCATCGCAAACAGAAGTAGAGAGAGAGTACGCACTTGTAATCTTCTCTCTTTTTTATCACGATAATGTTTACATTTATCCGTAATAGCTTATTTGTCAGCCTTACATTTTTCTTGTAATCAACTTCTTATTTGGATTTGGATGTCTACTACTTCTTCTTGTTTGTAATGATAATGATCCGATGGTGTGATGTGATCTGTTCTGCCTTCATAAAAGGTAGCGCCTTTTTGCCTCAAGTATCAAGTGAAAATGACATGATTTCTAAAAAAAATATGTAAGCGAGACATTAAGGATTTCTTTTATAACGCCATTAAAAATACCTATTATCATTATTCTTTTTTTATTTTAAGGTTACTTTAGTAGCATTATTGCTTTTACAGGATTGCTCACGTTTTTTACTAACGGCAGTATTTAATAAATCCATCGTAAATAACTACGCGATTTTTCCTCGATTTATTTCGCTTTTGTAGGCCAGTTCTAAAAACGCTGCTTTTGAGAATCCGCAAAAAAACTGACCTACATTTAAGCCCAAAGTAATTGATTCATTAATGCTCAAGCAAGCTTGCTCTCTGCTCCATCTTTGTTGTTCATACAAGTGCGAGCACACGCAACAATCGACAACTTCAATTTAACAGAGATTGCACACCAACGAGGAATGCCTATTCATAATATAATTGATAACTCCAAATAAAAACGCAATTTACACATTATGTGCTAACTTGAGTCAAAGTTGATGTCCTAAAAGATGATAATAATTATAATACAACATGGAATATAATTATCGTGATGCTGATGATTGTAATACAGTGACGATGATCAAATACAAGTATTGCGTCGACGAATCGCATCGCGTCGTCATAATCTCAAATCGCAATAGTAGTTATGTTGACGGCATTTTTTAGTTTGAATTAGCAGACCTTCTTCACTTCTCTCTCATCATGATCGTTGTTGTCGTGGCGTGAGACTCGTGAGAGAGAGATCTGCCATGTGAAATTTTCTCAGGCAGGCAGCCAAGGAGCAGAATAAAATAGTTCATTGTTCACTTTGAGTTAACACAGTACACTCACTCAACATCACACAGTAGTAGCTTATATTTAACAGCTAATGATGGTCTACTTAAATGTGCTTACTTCCATTTGCCTCGGTAGTCGGTACATAACTTGATCCACAACGAAAAAAAAATGACACGAAGAATATTTGCCTCAATTTTCAATCTCTTCATTTAGTAATTGGTGTTAAATTTTCTGCAGACTTTTTCTTAAGCTTTCTTGAGCCTAATATGATAAACTATGAACATTTTATTTAGTAAGTACTTGTCATTTTGCCCTCTGATGCCTTTGATTTTAAATGAAAATGAAATCGGAAGGTAAGAGAGGAATTCTACATCTATTCAACAATTTAAAATAGGAAATTATCTTTAGTAGCCTTGCAAGTGGGTGGGTGCGGTTTCCTCTGCAGGTTTTACAAGTCATTTCTTTTTTGTCTTCAAATTGTTCTATTGGTATTATAGTAACCGATATGTACGAATAAAGTAATACTTATTTTAAACTACATGTTAATACGTATGTATGTACATTTTTCACCACATTTCCTTTGATTTCAATCATAATCACTAATAACAAATTCCATGCTGAACTTTATTACATGAATGACGGCATCCTACTGAGAATAATAGTTTCTAAAGTAATTTAAAGCGATAGCACTATTATGAAAAATAATAACCCTTTTAACGATACTTATCTTGTAATTTTTTAGAAGTTATGCCAAATTAGAATAAATGCACACTATAAATAGCAAGAATAGGTCAGGATGTTATAAAAAAACATGGTATAGATAGAAGAAGACGGTGACGAACGACAAAAGAGTAAAAGGAAAAAACAGTTGAATAAATTCAACTGACAGTAAATAAATCTTTATAATTATTGCATGGCAAATCAAATGCTTATCATGAAGGAAAATCAGCGAATTCTAACTTACCACATAAAAGTTTTAATGTGTGAGACGTCGCACCATTTTTTTTTGTTATACTAATCAATTAGAACACAGTACAAGTATGTACAACCCCAACTCACAGTAAAAAAGGTATTCTACAATACAATGCTGGTTTCTGGAAATGTTATGCTGAATGCTGACTGATTAATTTGTGCAGCCTCCTTTTTCAAAACAATATCCTTCCCGGAAATGAAAGAAACATTTTATTCTTACCAGAAATACCAATCCGTCATCAACATCATACAAAGCAAACTAAGTAAATATTATTTGACTTTCTCATAAATCCTGTCTGACATTATTTGTATACAAATAGTGACGTTCTGTTTTTTCATGCAGCAGCTAAATAACGAAAGGCAGACAAAATACTAGCATCATTTGCCATTCAAAAGAATCAACTGATTGAATCCTTTTTTTACTTCATTCACAAGACGCCAGATTATCTTTTAAAAGTTTTGAAAACTGCTTATTTTCATGCAAAACATACACACATCAAGTCCATTTAAAAGGCTTTGGGCTTAGTTTCAAAATAAAAGTTCGTTTCACTGATAATGTACAGTGTACAGTATTTACAACACCCAGTGCAATGCAAAAGATGAGAAAAACCAGATTCCTAAAAGTACCAGCACACCAACATTTTCATTCATGCTACTTTCGGAAAAAATGCTGCATTTATTCAGTCTGGTTTATTGAGACAAGAAAAAAAACACCATTCACCTATCAATGGTTTTTCGGTTAGATTTCCATTTTGCTTAATCTTACCTTTCGAAAATGCTCTTGTCATTAATCATTGCACATTTTCCAATTGAAGAAAGTAAATACAAAAAAAACATGATCAATGTTTTTTCAGGAGTCAGGAGTTAATTACTTCGTAGTTTAGAAAACGTCAAGAGTTTGACAGTTTTGACTCTAGGTCAAAGTTTAAGTAAACAACAATTATTTTTTTCGAAATTGTACCTTGTTTTTTCAACTTTCTTAGATTTTGCAACGTTGCAACACAGCTTTAACGTGGCGTGAATCTTATTACTGCATAACCCACAATGTAATGCACACGGGGAACGAGCACATGCATCTTTTCGCAATTATTACTGTGTCAAGAGAAACACGTAGTAACAATTTGTGTCAAATTAGGTTTGTGCTGTGATCTTTAAATACGTAAATATTAAGTTATTTTGTTCAGTATCCACCCTTTTCCTCTTCTTTATCTTCAACAGTATGTCGGGTTTTCAGTTTGAGCAGAAAGCAGAAATACTTCTTTCCTTGCCTTGTCATCATCTAACCAACATCAAAACTAATAATAAGTACATACTAGAATCAGCAGAAGTCGGATTAGTACAAGAAGAGGAGGCAAGCGAGCATCCGTCCTCAAAAATAGTGGCAATTATCACAGAACGCACAACAATCAAATGCCATCATGCCACAGTTGCTCATATTTGTTGGGCATACGCCCAATGCCAGAAAAAAGTTCAAAGTCTCTAGTTTTTTTACTAACATGATATAAAGACGTTACAAGAAACTACATCTTAACACTATTATTATCAATATCATAATCAGCTCACATCACATAATAATGTACATTGAAGCATGTATGTATGTATATAGTTGTGTTGCATCCTTCATTAATACATGTTTCATCAGTAAACTAACTCCCGAAACTCAGATCTCTGTACTCCACTTCTTCTGTCTGTATCACTCTTATTTCATTTTGACTGTTATTGTGTTCATCAACAATGTCGACACCACTCTTTCCTTGTAAATTGGCAAATTGACCCAAAAACACATAATAATAACAACAAACAGTGAAATTACATACATGTCCCACCATGTTGATAAAAAATGAGTTTCTATACATATATCAGGTTTAGAACCAATATTGCCACTGCAACACAACTTTCTTTTCCTTCTACTTGCTGAAAAGAAGCAGAAATTACCCTATCTAGTCTCTAATAAACATAATATATTCAGCGTTACGGTGAAGATGAATTGGCATTTTGTACGCAGGAAGGAGAAAAATGAACACAAAAAAAGTTGTTACTCCCTCCTCCACCCAGAAGCCGTTCTTTGTCTGACACTACTGAGCTGAACGTAACTCTACTTGTATTATGATTTTCGACAATCTTCCTCGGTTTCTTTTTTTCAGTTCGTTTCACTTTGAAAGGGTACAAACTGTAAACTTCTCTGATTCAACGTGACGCATCATCCCCCTCATTGTTGTGGACACGACCCTCCCTTCTTCATGCAACTCGGTATATTGGGTCGGTGTAAAACTTGTCTTATGATCGGAAGGATGGAATATGTCCTTGTCATTCTCTTCGTATCTTAATATTGACAACTTTATCTCCTTAACCTACCGACCGATAATCGAATAAAGTAGCAAATTTTTCGAATGGGTTTACCCACTCAACAAGACACGACAAGATGAGATTAATCATAACATGATTTTTTTTATATAAAAAGAGGAATTCCTCCACTTTTTAATTTTCATTAGCCGAAATGCTTGCCAGAATACGTCTGATATCGTGGTTAAGACATTTTCATTTTTCATCAACGTCGCGTCGTCGGCATGTCTGCAATTCAGTTGATCGATTCTTCTTGTTCACGCACTGTCAGAAGAATTAGCTGTATTTATTTCATTTCACGAATGACTCATCAAGAGCAGAAATTGTCATGTTCATTTGTGCACAATCTAAAATGTCTAGCGCAAAAAAAACACGAACAACGACTATTGACTATATGCAGCTAAAAACAGAACAGACAAATTCTACAGGGTCGAAAATTGAAGTAAAATTAACCTGTACAACAAACCATTAGAGTAGAGCAGGCATACAAAAAGCCTAGCCACGTAAACAAAACGAAGCAAAATAAATCAGATCATCATGCCAGGCATGCATGAAACTGCTGCTCAGATTCATTCAACAGAATGATGTGACGTGATGTGAGGATCAAAAAATAAATCGGGACAGCAATATAATCATAATACCAACAAAACAGCCAAAAAAAAATTCCCTGTGATACCCAAGTAAATACACTTCCGTTGATACCGTTATATATCATTAAGTTCGGCGCTGCTTTAACCGCAACCTGCACTACTGTCTGTAGATCAGATTAGTGATACAAAGGTAGCGTGCCCTAGTGACTGAAAGCTCTAATAATACTCATTCTAAACTGAATTCGTAAAAAACCCTAAATTATGAATAATCCCTTATTTGGTTAGCGCACACTACAATTTTTTTTACATCATCCCTAAATTATTTCATGTTTGTTGTAATTCTACCGATGATGTCAAAGTTCTGAATCATAATGTACATATTTAGCTTATCAATTTCCGCAATACGTTTAAAAAAATTGCTATCTTGCTTCCATATATTACACATGAATTGGATATAATATCGGCAGACACAGCAGACAGACAACTAAAAGTTCATCAGCATAGCACCAGAAAAGCGAAAAACACCGTAAAATTGTATTTCATAACAAAACAATATTCTCTCCTTTTCCTGCTAAACCATTAAACACTCTCTCCATCCGTCTCTGCCTCCGTTCACTTAAAAAGCTTATTGGAATGATAGGTGTCAATGTCTTCCCGTCAATCCCTCTGGTTTTGATATTTCGTTTCCTTCTCATCATTAACACATACATACATACATGGCTAGTTGGCTTGTAGAAAATGAACTTTTTACACTCTGACTGAACCACAAGGAACACAATCTCAATAAAATAAAATAAAATAATAAAAAGAACATACAATATACACAAGGGAAATATTTTTTTTGGTTTTCTTACAACCCTTTTCCCTTGTGCTACGTTAGCATAGTCTATATAATGCATGTATTGTTATTATGGCTCAGAATGTAAGTTTGAATAGAAATTCTAAACTATGATAGTGATGAGATGATGATTTTGTTGCTGGTTGCTAATTTATCCCTGCTGTATGGCTGTTTGTTAATGTTCGCATGTGGGAACTTCAACCTGTCTACTTCCTTCCTTCTGTATTCTACCACTCCTCCACGGTTTACCATATCACGATCAAAGATTGCCACATCATCAACCAGCAAAGCAACGAGGTAAACGATAAGAGGAGTCATTTTTATTACTTTTACTTAATAGCAACGAAAAAGTGCAACTTATCCTTTACTCCTTTCTTCCGTCAAAATATCATTCTCCGTCAAACTTAAGCCGGCATGGGAGTTCTAAAAATAGAATGCATACAGAAAAGTACCTAACAAAACGATTGTCCACACACAAAAAAAACTCTATGTATTTTGTATGACAACTCCACCACCTCATCATCGCCAGTTTTTTCATCTACTTTTTTACTATTAGTCAGCAGTCAGAGTTAATTAATTAAAGAAGTTTTCTGACGACTAGGTACT